>JABXWE010068507.1:0-12517 GCA_014611495.1 Limonius californicus | reverse complement strand
CTCTGGAATGATATAGTTGGTACCCATTTGAAATATGGGGACTACTACTTCCTGTATTCGTTTGTGTCCATATCGGTCTTGGCTGGCGTGCCAGTTGCCGATAGATTTCATTCTATGTGCTCCAATTCGGGTTTCCCCTTATATATATATATATATATATATATATATATATATATATAATAATATTGCTGTGGTATTTAACCTATAATTAATGTTAATATAATAAATAATAACTTGGCTTCGTAATGCATTACGAATATTAAAAAGGATATTATTTTCATAATAGGAGGATGTTTGTATCTGAAATTGTTAATAATTAGTTTCTTTATAATGTAAGGAAGGCTATTTATAAGATTGTATCGACAAATATTGACTAATGTATACTTGATAAGATAAAAAGGTTTCAGCTGATGTTCGGAAGTGCTTCGTATTGGTATCACAAATGATAAAAGTGTTCTTGAGTGGAGATACTCTTTAGTGAGTGAAGTTGAGACATCATAGTGAGATGGTGAAAGTTGTTTTGGTTGTTGTAGGGGTGTGAAGGAGCCCTGAAACTTAGATTTTATATTAGTAGGAATTTATATTTTGTAACTGTGGTGGGTGTAATTATATTTATTTATGTTTCATTTTGATGTTATGGTTATATTTATTTTATATTGTATGTAAAGAAAAGTTTAGAAGGAGTACATTTAGTTAATCTGAAGTTATTTATTAGTTTTTCATAAAAGAGTAGTTATAATTTATTTTGCAGGTTAGAATTCTTTAATTGCTTATTTTTCTATGTTTTATAAATGTACAAGGTGTATAATTTGGTTCTGTATTTTTGTTACTATTTGTTCTTAATGTTTATTGTAATTTTGATGTGTTTTGGTAAAATTTTGTGTAAAATCTAATTATTTAGCACATGTAATTTTTTTATCTCAGATTTGGATGTTTTTGGTGTTAAAAGTTGTGTAATTTTATCAGGATTGTAAATCTAATATTTGTTTATTGAAATTTTCTATGGTTTAATTATATTTAATGATTTTATAAATTATAAATCAGCTGTAGATGGAAGTGATATGTGTATGTGTATTTCATTGGTACATTTATGGAGCCTAATTGCGCTCGAGTTCCAAATTTGACGAATTTTGGTATTTAGTCTGGTTTTAATGCTCAAAGAGTAAGCACGCTTTACGTGTGAGCTCTGATTTTGAATTTGAAGTGTATTAAGAGCTATTTTCCCAAATTATGGGCAGTGCCTTTATATGTTGATGAAAGTTATTTGAAGGTTATGTAACCTTATTTAATTAAATTTCTGTGAAAGTTTGTAATTACAAGTGTTTATATTAGTTTGAAAAACAGAATAATAAAAATTTATTTCTTCTATAATTAATAAAAAGTGTTTAATTTGTTTTAAATAATTCAACTTACCTGAAGTGAACAGTCAACGGTGTTTTCATTTCCAAATTTATGGAATATAAGTTATAAAAGCCTGGTAAAAAGCAAAGTGCTATTATTTATGCATTAAAAGAAGGAAGTTACTTACTATTTCGTGGATATTTATTGAGTTTCACTACAACTGTGGGCAATTTATCAACGTTTGGTATCATCTAAATAGCGAGGTCATCGAAGCTACAGAGAAGCAATCATCTGTTATTTGGCGGGAAATCGCTGTCATTGCATATTTAGAGGTTTAGATGTACACAGTGCTACATCAACATTGGAATATACACCCGAAGTCAACATTTTCGGAGGAAACAAAGATAAGTTCATTTAAATTTATTGTATATGTGTGGAATTTATTATTATATTTTGTAACTGTCAATGGGCGAGGCCACGAATTTAAGAACCCTGAGATATTTAAAATGTTTGTATGCTGTTATTAATAATTCATTTTATGAGCGTAACCAACATAAAAAATTTTATTTTAAGCTAGCCGAAGTATGTTAATCAAAATTACATTTGTTTGTATTATTATTAATTATTTAATAGCTTATTATACAACAACATATATATCTCTAAAAGGATTAGTCCCAAAAGGGCTTCTGTAGATGCAGTTGGAGTGCTGTTCATGACTGCACATATACACAAACAGGCCAGTCTCTGTATCCTGGCTAGTTTTGTGATGCTTGTTTTTTGCTTAACTTTAGGCCACCACATTAGGGTGCCATAACTACCGCAGTGTAGTACCATTGGACCATTTTTGGTTTCAGTCCCCATGTGTTACTAAACACGCGTCTATCCATCATAAGGGCCATTTTAGCTTTATTTGGGATGTATGATCCAGTTCAGTTTTGCATCCATGGTGATACCCAGATGTTTAACCTCCTGGCTAACCTGAATTCTTCCACCAAAGATTGTCAGGTTATCAAATGCCCCTGTATCTCTTTTATGGGTGAAGGTTATTATTAATATTTTACAGGAATTTACCTTGAAGTTTTCCCTTACGCACCACCCTTGAGTGATGTTAAGCACCCTCTGCATGAGGTTTGCCATGATTGCTGGTTGTTTGCCATTTATGAGGATGATTATGTCATCCGCATAACCTTGGGCGTAAAACCCTTCATCATTGAGTATCTGCAGAAGTTCGTTTACTACCAGGTTCCATAGAAGGGGGGATAAAACTCCTCCTTGTGGGCAGCCCTTGGCAGCATGTACCCTGACGGTTTCTTCTCCCAGAAAAGCCTGAATAGGGCGCCCTTCTAACATGGTTTTTATCCATCTGTTTGTGATGTCCTCGACGCCATGTTTTCGGGTGGCAGATATCATTGATTGCAAGGTGTTATCAAATGCCCCCTCTATGTCCAAGTAGACAGCTAGAGCCATTTCTTTGTTGATTCTTGACGCTACTACCCTGCCAAGAAGGTTGTGAAGCGCAGATTCACATGACTTTCCTGATCGATATGCATGTTGATTACGATTGTGGGGATTGCCACCTACTGTACTTCGTTTACGTACCCTCAGCATTTCAAGAACTGTTTGGTTGTTGTCTAAAACCTTCTATTGTTGCTAGATGTTGATATGAACCATAAAAGCTACGTTTATATTTGGAAATTTTTATTTGTTAAACTTACATTTAAGTATTGTCTAAAGTACATAATAACCAAGGCCTCACACATTTGTTTGCAAATATGAAAGAAACTTTTAAAAGTGGTCCACAGAAAAGATCGTTGTTTTCGTCATACTTTAGCGAATTCAGTGCGTGCCCAGCAAATTTATGGAGGCTTATATTTGTATGAAAATTTTACGCAAACAACTATCACTTTCATCGAGGAATAGGTCTACCATTAAATAAATTTCATCATGAGCTATGTATTTCATAAAGTAATTTCATCAAAATAATTTTGACGTAATATGATTCGGTTCGGAGGGTATCATAGTCTTTATCGCGTAAAAATTTATAGGAGTGTAAACAGAAGTTCACATTTTGAGCAAGTAGGTCATACGTTCTCAGTTCGTTAAAGTGTTTTGAAGAGAGAGTTGGTACCTGTTAGCTTGTCTTTTTAGTTTGTCGCGCGAACGCGCAGTGCAACAATGGATCAAACCTACATACTTAATAATAACAAGTAAGTATTTATTCATACATATCAAATTTGAACAAAAAATCTATCACTATATAAAATTTAAAATATGTATTTATTTACAAACTGTAAGGTTTTTAAATGATAACTATTGTGACACTGGAATGAATGAAAGTGTACAGCTAATGAACGTTTTCACCAGTTCCAGATAAAAATGTACTGATAGTGGTTATTGCATTTATAAATATTAAACTGTAAATAATGAAAAACAACAGAGTGATGAAATAGCACTGCTTCAGAGCATGTCTGGTTTACGTAGTTTGTAAGGGTCAAAGAATATCTGACACCACAATAATTATTAAATATTGTACAAGTAGGTACGTTTGTATCAAAGATAAAATAATTCCAAATTGAGGACCGGAACCGGAATTAAAATTGCTGAAATAATTATGCACCAATTGCTCGAATTGTGAAAGTGCATCTGGCATAAAAAATTATATAACAAATAAAAAATATTATTCACATTCTGAAATTAAAGATAAAAAGTGCATTTTAATTTGTTACTTTTACTTTTACTAGTAACAGTAGAATTTTATAAACAGCAGGAATATTTTCATTATTAAGAACTGTTTTCCATAATATAACGATTTTTAATTATTTTTAATCAATTTTAAATCGGCAAAGTAAAAAGATATCATGCTTTCTTCGCCAGTTTGAATATTTTAATTTTTTGCTGTTATATGAAAGTTTTGTTGGTATAGTAATCATGTGGTAGTGGACTTTAACGTATGCAATAAAATCTTTCAAACCTGTCTACTGTCGTTCTGAAACGATTTTTCCTTTTGAATATAATCTTCCTTAAGGGGCTACTAAAGTGACTAAGAAGAAGCTATTACCATCTTAGCTATGTTACGGTATAAGTAGAGCTCGGCAAAATATACGTTAAAAAACCTTAAAATATTCAATTTATTATTTTAAATAGATATGTATTTGCAGAAAACCGAAAAAACAAAATATTAATCGTTTATCCCTTAAAAAATAATAATACACATTCGATATTTTATCGAATTTATCGATTTATTAAGCACATACGAGGGGGCATTGATAAGTACTTAGCCTACCATATAAAACGCCCCAATATTTCAAAACAAAATTTTATTTATTCAACATAATCTCCTTTAAGACTTATAAATCTGGCAGAACGTACATACATAAAGTAATTCTAAACCATTTAAAAAAATCTTTATCTCTTGGTCTGCAAACCACTCCGCAACGGCACATATTGCTTCGTCATTTGTGAAACTCTCTTACCTTTCAAATGTTTTTTGAGTTTTGGGAACAAATAATAGTCTGACGGTGCTAAATCCGGAGAATAGGGCGGGTGGTCAACCAATTCAAAACCAATTACATCAATTTTTTGCAGTGTAATCAACGACTTGTGAGCAGGAGCGTTGTCTTGCAAAAAGAGCACACCTCTGGCAAGATTTCTGCGGCTTTTTTCCGCAATTTTCTTACGTAATTTAGTTAGCAACTCAATACAATATGCTCCCGTGATAGTTCTACCCCGTTCCAAATAATCTATCAGAATTATCCCATCTTTGTCCCAAAAAACTGAAGCAATAATCTTGCCAGCCTATTTTTGAACACGGAATGTTTTGGGTCGTGGAGAACCAACATGCTTCCACTGTTTCGATTGCTCTTTAGTCTCTGGTTCATAGTGATGGATCCACGTTTGTCCATAGCAACAAGCCGATCCAAAAAGTTTGAGAAATCTTCAGCAAAACGGCGCCAGATTTCCTTTGACGTTGTCAATCGACCGCGCTTCTGATCAGCGTTCAAGCTTTTTGGAATCCATTTGGCCAGAAGCTTTCTCATACCCAAGTCGTAATGAATGATGTGACACACACGTTCATAGGAAATGTGCAATGCTTCTGCAATATTCTTAATCCCAATACGTCGATTTTCTAAAATCGTATCAGCCACAGAAATTGGTATTCCAGGGCGGTGCTCGTCTTTCACATCTAATCTTCCTCTTTTATATTTAGGAACCCAGTTTTTAATAGTGGTGTATGAAGGACACTGATCACCTAAGGTTTCTATTATATCGGAAAATATTTCTTTGTCCGATACCCTTTGAAAAATAAATACTTAATAGCTGACCGAAACACGATTTTTTCAAATTCTATATTTTCAAAAATTCACAGTTTGATCACCGTTCAACTTATGGATGTCAAACTTTGATAACTTATTTATAAAACATCATCGTTGTAACCATAATAACCATATTTACTTTACTAGCAACTTTCCAGGCTAACTAGATATCAATACCCTCCCGTGTTTAACCAGTTCAGAACTACTACAGAATAAATAAAATTAAATGCTGGGATAACCATGCCATTATCATGCAGTTTTGTGGAAAGTTTGGGGGTAAAACCTAAGATAAAAGATTACATAGGTATAGTTGGACTTTTAGTAACGAATTTTAAGCTGTTGTTTTAAAGATAATCTGCAAATGTTAGGGTCGTTGCAGGAAGGCTATCAAGAAAGTATTCAGGAAAATTTGTGACTGAATAAATAAATATGTTATACAACCAGAAATTCTTAAAACAATACTTTATTTTTAAATTACATAATATACACATTTGATACGCTTTTCTAATATTATTAAACGCAAATCTACATTTTATTTTATTTGTTTAATTTACTCGTGACTCGATGTCACTAAATTCTGAGGTATTAGAAGATGAATCAGCACCTAAATTAATTATTAAAGGTTTGATTTCATATGTTGGCGCCTTTGACTATCTCAAGCTGAGATAGTCAAAGGTTAGCGCATACTCCTGTTCAACCTTAACGATGTGTTCCACGCTATTTTTCCAATGTTTATCAATTTCACAAGCAGCATCTTTGATAAAACCCAGAATATTGTCGCTTAACCTAGGAGAAGTATTTTTTCCTGACGTTTGTTTCCAAAGTGCTCCACATCATTTCGATCGGATTAAATTCGCAAAAGCAGGGGGCGGGGAGTAATCTTAAAACCTTATGGCCGTTTGCAAGGGCAGTTTCATCAACAAAATATAATTTTTTAGAAGTTTGTTCTTCTATTAGTTTTAACAAAGCTAGTATAATTTTCACATTGGCAGAAATAGAAACATTATTTTCATTTAAAAATCGCATAATATGTGCTTCTTTTGTGCTTTGGTTGGGTATCTTTATAATTTTGCTGAATGGTAAGTTGCGATATCTATCACAATCATGCTGATTACCAGAATGTTGGCTAAAAATGTGCAAAACCAACCTTCAAAACATTTCGGCGTTCGTTTGCTGATAATTTCAAACAGTTGTTAACGAAACCATTTTCACTACCAGCATGGATAATTATTATGCGCTTTCTTCTAGAAGCTGGAGCATCTATGACGGTTTTCGTTGAATTATCATTCCAACCTTTTCTGATGACCACATGAGTATCATACCCCTATCATAACCAAATTATTGATCGATTTGGCCTACAGTATAAATTAATCATCTTAAGGTATTCATCCCGGAACCGTACAATGCGATCCCTGATTCCTACATCAATCCTAGCAAATTTCCGAGTTGTTCTATTCTTACGGTACAGTACACTGTACAGTAGGGGACTTGTGTCAATCCTGCAACACGTTTCATAATGCCCGAGTTCGGATTTCAGTTTTTATAAATGTTTAAAATTATTTGCTTAGCTTCAACGGGAAGATGCTGGCGGGTTGCCACTAAAATTTATATTTTAACTTTCACTACTACCATTTAGAACAATTATGTCTTCGTCGGTATCATTGCTTGCAATTTAAATAATTTGTTTATTATCGTCGCTTGCAACTGATCAAAATTTCCACTGAATTTACCCAGAAAAATAACCAAATTAGCATACTTTCGAAAACAAATGATTCATATTGCAAAACAAATTTAACTTGATTACCTACATCGTTAGTGGACAACAACACTCATTATAACTTTAAAATATTTAACAATATCCAGGGAATAGATGGTCGGTCATCCGGTAATTTTAATTTAATCTTACCGGGATACTTTTATTATAAGATTTTATAATATATATTAAGGAAGCTAAACGCGGCCCTGGCCACAGACCAACATGCACCAAGGCTGTTGTTCAGAGATTACATGCTACCTGCTGACTGGTAATCGCATTTAAGTGGGGATTTAAATATTCACTACTAAAAGTGTGATCCTATTTTACCGCTTAAGCACTTTCGCAATTTCCAAATTGGGAAACCCTCTATTCTCTTTTGCAACAACTGCAGAAATATTCTTTGAATAATAACCGCCATAGAATCCAGGTATAACAGATTTTACACATATTTAACAGAAAAAAAATGAGATGCGAAAAATTTATGCAATATACATGCAATTAAATGTGCACACATATGCAAATATGCAGTACATTATTGTAATATGGCAAAGCATGCATAATAAATCTTTAAAAATTGGGTTCTTTATGACCTAATTCGGTTACATTTCAAATATCATAGGTCGGCATATAAGCTAAACTATATGATAATGCATATATTTCTGAACTGTAGTTATATGTGACCCCTCCCCTTGCGGTTTTTTAAAACTAGTGGACAACATATCAAACATTGAAAAAAGTACAAATACTATCAAAAAAATTATAGGAATTGACAAAAATTACCAGATTTAATCCAAAAATACGGTAAAATCAATCTACTTCTACGGTATATGTAGACTTATTTTAGTGAAATGTTCTCATATTATTACAAAACTACATCGTTTACGAATATAGTCCACGCAGCCCTAATATCCCGATTTATCAGATTTTCTTACAACACTGTTACCAATTTATTTTATTGTATATTATGCGTAGTGGCTTTTACGTTGGCTGCAGTTTCCTTTCCAGTCTGTGTTAAGCCGCGGGACATAATGGTTTGTCGATATAGAAAGTTACATTTAATTTTTGTTCGTTTAGGATGCAGTTGGACCCACGATGCTTCAAAATTATTAATCATCACGATACCCCCCCCCCCCCGATTGTTCAAGACCTGCAAAATATTCTTCTTCATTTGACGAATATCTTATTCACCAAGGAATTTGTTTAACTATGAAAATCAGACGGATATAAATCAGCTAATTAGGATGGATGTGGTAACAAATCGTACTTTAATTGATTGATTTCTGCGATGGAAACAACACTTCTATGGGCACGTGCATTATTTTTACAAAAAATACGTTATTCGCAAAATTTGGTGTCTTGTCACAATTATTTTTGTGTTCAGTTGGTCCAGAATGTTAGCCTAGTACGTTGGTGCTATTGCTGAGCTGTTTGGAAGATAGGATATCAACAGTGTGTCCTTAGTATTCCATAAAATCGACCTTTTCGGCAGATTGTAGTGACATTACCTTCTTTGGCGGCAGGAAATCGCGAGATTTGCTTTATTTTAATTGTTTTTTTTTTGTTTCGGATGTATAGTATTAGCATACTTTTCATCTATGGTTACAAAGTTATCCTCAAACTTTCTTAAACTAGTTGTAAAAGGAGCTTTCTATTCAACTTGGTCTTGAAGTAATTGTTAAAAACGGAGTACTCATCGTGTAGATAACTTTTTCATATCTACTTCTTCAATTAAAATGTGAAATGCACATTCATATGCTACGCCATAGTACCAGCAGTTTCAGAAATTGTGGCATTCTTGAAAAGGCATATCATGGATATTTCAAAGACTTTCCAGTGTTTGATATTTTGTACTCCGCTGCGAAGGTCGTTGCCCCGACTTTCACGGCCACGTTTAAATAAATAATTCATTGATATATACAGTCGAAATTAAGAAGCGCAAGTATATTTCTTATAGGTATCGTTGTGCATTATTAATTACACACAATTACTTTTGTTTAAAACTTAATGCAAACAACTACTTGACTGAATGACCTGACATGCTTCTTATAAATGCTAGTGTAAATAGATGCAAAATTACAAAAACGATCTATACATTATTTTTAACTTTATCATGTTATCTTTGTATAAAAATTGAGAAGATTTAAAGATTATAGAGCTGTCGAACGAATTCCCAGACTTCAGTAACATATTTCAAAACTGTGTTATTGCGTGTATTTGACAACTTATAGAACAACTATGTTTCTTATGCAAATAATATCATTTAAACTTGAAATTTTTCATGTATGGAAGCGCTGTTAATATTCAGATGCCGTAATATTGTAAATCGGAAGGTTATTACACTTGGCGCATACCAAGTTATAATAGGCAGGTTTTGCTACAATGATACTATCAATGCATTCAATATATTGTTTGTTTGTGTCCATGAAAATAATTAATCGTTTATGACTTTCAAACCTAGTTTACTGTACCCCTCAGAAGGATACATCTTATGTAATCATGTAATCCAACGGTTCTCAACCGTTTTAAAGTTGCGTACCCCTTACCAAATTATTTTCATAAATTGTACCCCTGGACTAGATTCTAGTCTAGAGGCAATAATAAAAAATCAAATTTTGGGTAACAATAAACACAAATTAAAATAGTATGTGTACTATATTTTGGGATTACATTTTAGCACTAATATCTTAATGGAAAATACCTACTTTCTAACTAAAAATGTTTTAAAATTCATCTTGTTGTCCATTAGCTTTGTTATTTGTATAAAAAAAGTTGATTTTTGTAAACTGTAAACACTTTCGTCACTTCTTTTATTTGCACATTAATGGGAGCCCGTCCTTGCTTTGCTGCAGACAGTTTGTAACGGTATTTTCGCCTAGGTTGTCCGCAACCCATTTCGCACTGGGCTCAGGAGTGCATACTTGGAATTTCCCTCACTCTTTTCCCAGCATTTTAGGAACTGCACGTGGTTGATTTTAGAAAACAGGATTTCCGGTGATAGATTCTCTGCGTCTGACAGAAAACGAACGTGTCGTTGAATTAGATTTTCTCGTTAAAGTGTGTGTCACTTTGAGTTCTTCTCGATTTTCTGTGAAAATCTTAAGTTATAACATGATCTATTGTAGATTGTTAGAATTACGTTATTGGCATTTATGTCGCTTTGATCAACGTTTCGATTCTATTGAAATTTTGTCGGGTCGATCGGAGTTTTACCGATTGGTGAGTTTATCCTTTGTTTAAGTTATGCTGGCCTAACATTTCCTTGTATTCGAATTTAGACAACTTGGGGACGGCGAGATTTGTCTGAAGATTTCTGCGCTTTCAATAGTTGTATCTGCTGCTTGCGGGAACTAGTATTCGAATTCAATCCAGCCGCCTGCAGTGAAAACACGTGCCGGACTCGAGGCTGTTCTAGAACGTTCCATTCCAGATTAACCAGGGAAGTGCACATTAATTTTAATTTCGATGATTTTGGAGTCAATGTAAATACTCTTTGTTTATGTGTATGAATTTACGAGAAACGCAGTATTTTTACTTTAGCTCAAAGTCATTTATTATTGAGGCTATATTGAGTGATTGCGTACTGGCAATTGTGCACCGATACAGGATACGAAAACCCTTATATTTTAATGTTGTTAATTTGGGGTTTATGAACTACCCATTTATGTTTTCTTTTGCTGATATTAAATATTGTTGCTGCAATTGCACTTATTATTTATTGTTTCTTATCATTGTATTCTGGAGTATCAAATTAAGTAAGTAATAAACTGTGGGTCCGACTAACCAATCGACATCTGCGTTAATGGTAGTGTATTTTATTATTAAGTCGGTGGCGCCCTTTCAGGTAATTAACGTAAAGTTAATTAATATATCTATTCGAGCAAAGCAAAGAACCGTCCATCTTCGATTGAGGTTCCGAGAGGCTATCATTAACCAATTATTTACTTATTTAGTGTGGAGGATTTCCCTTGGAAATTATTGTCAGGCGTCACAAGTTTTTTGAAGTTGGGCTCGAAAGAAGCCAAGTACAGTCTCATATCTGGGGCAGCATCCAACTTGTTACTGTATTTGTTTTTGATGAAAGAGTAGGATGAAAAAGCTCTTTCCACCAATACAGTGGATGGAAAAGGCAACAAAACCTTCATTGCCAGGTCAGACAGACGTTCATATTCACTGTTGAGGTCCAACCAAAAGTTAATGACAGGTTTTTTCTTGAAAGCTGATTTCTTCAATGTGTTGTCAGTAGAAATTTCAATCAGAGTTTCTTGTTGTGCAGCATTCAACTGTGCTGATTGAAAATTCTCTTCAGAAAAGGGATTTTGAATCCAGTGAATACCTTCATCAAGCTTTGGAAAGTATCTTGCAAATGATGATTTTAATCCCTTCAAGTGTTCAGATATTTTCAGATATTTGCAGTTTAACGTCACCAGAGAGTTGCAACTCATTCTCTTTCAAAAAGTCATGCAAAGTCTCGAATACTTCTATCTGGCCCTGAAGAATACAAGACCTCCAAAACTCAATCTTTTTATCATAGATTCTATCTTCTCTGATACTCTGAAGATCGTGATTGAACTTACCTGGAGGCTCAGATTTACTCGTCCACGAGCTACGCTGGTACGGTACGCCAATAAAACTCCGCCTATACCCTGTTGTGACATTTGACCTGAGTAACTTTGTATTTTATGAACTGCTTGTTCAAAACTTTTACTCGTGTGGGTACTTTTTGTTTAGTTACAAGTTATTCGTTGCACATATCCGCCATTACACATTTTCTTTCCACAAACCCCCTAGCGACCCATTACGAACCCCCAGGGGTTCGCGTCCCCAGGTTGAGAACCACTGATGTAATCGAACTGAGTTGTTTAGGTATCAACATTCCATAGCACTGTTAATTACTTACGCGCATAATTTAGACGTTCTAAAAGAGTAGATATGAAAAGGCCGGTTCTGGCGCACTGCTCTTATGGGAAATCCCATGTTAAATTTCGTTTTGGTGCAGGTCTTTTTTGTGGGGTGTTTGTAATGAGTGCGAGAGAGAGGTACTTCGGATGGTTGATGGTGTGAGAGAGAGGTCCTTCGGATGGTCTGTGTGAAGTGGTTCTTTGTGCAG
>JABXWE010068500.1:0-13522 GCA_014611495.1 Limonius californicus | reverse complement strand
TCAATATTAACCTTTACATAATCAAGTGGCAGTCAGTCACTTATCGGCAGATACGTGCAACATTAAAGTTCTCGTTATTGTTTCCATGAAATTCTGTTTTAAAGATATGAACTTTAACACTCTCGTACAAGAAAACTAAGCTCCAAATACCTACTTTTTTTGGAAGATTTGTATTAAGCATTCATAAAGGAAAAATTCTACCTGAAGCTTTTAAGGCATTTAAAGGACACCCTATATATTTAGAACATTACCATAATTACAAAATACATATTTAAAAAAATTTTAAATTTGTTCATTCCAAACATTAATTTTTTCTATTACTGTTCATTTACAGAACGTAATTTACAAAACTCAACTATTTTGACTAACTACTGTGTCAATAGAAAATATTCAACTTCAAATAACACATTATTGGTTGCTCCTCAGTCCTAAGTATTGTTCTATATGAAAAAGATAATTAAAATGTATCTATTTTAAAGTCTTTCGTTGTAAGAGTTGAATGCTTCATGGTTTCTCGTTTTAATGTTTACTGATAATTCAAATAACTACTTTTTTATAGATGACATTAAAAATTAAATCTTACATTCTGACCAACGCTTAACCACTTTAGCGATATTCATGTGAATATATTATATCAACTAGTTTACTACCTATTAATTGATTATTCTATCAAGAATTTTATATAAAAAAAGAAATCTAATTAACATACTTGCTGAACCAAAATATACCCTACATAGTAAATTCAGACATCAAATACAAAAAATACTACTACAACCTCCTGTTTGTATTTGATGCTACATTAGGTAACAGTGCTACGAGGTCATACAACACCATAACAAAGTTAATTACATTTTCCAAATTTACTTGTGTGTCCAATGTCTAATTACTCTGTCACCATCACAATCACTGTAATCTACTTTGGCAGTAGATAAATTTCCAGTCACACAACAATCAAGTGCAGATAAGAATATACAACACTTAAATTAATATTCACGAAATTAAAACATCAAGTGCTGCTTTTCTCATATCTTTTATGTCCTGATGAACAAATTCATAAAATCAACAAAGTATTTAATTCAATGAGCAGCTTATAAATAAAATACTGGATTACTCATATGTAGCTCATACTCAGTGAAAGTTGCAACAATTTAAAATAATAAGTTGGCCATTATATCTTTTTTTTATGAATTTATACATATATAAAGTTCATATTCACACAAGAACATGCATATACAGAAAGGAGGTGAAGTTAAAAAATTGTGAAACACACACTGCCTACAAAATCTATTTCTGCACTGCTTTTATGTCCAATCAATAATTATTAGATTACAGGGTTGTTTACACCCTGTATACGTCAAGAA
Source organism: Limonius californicus (assembly GCA_014611495.1). Classification (NCBI taxonomy): domain Eukaryota; kingdom Metazoa; phylum Arthropoda; class Insecta; order Coleoptera; family Elateridae; genus Limonius; species Limonius californicus. The sequence goes on along the minus strand of JABXWE010068500.1, from coordinate 12,161 downwards.
AAATCCAATTAAGATAAGACCCTTCACACAGTTACTAAAGTTTACAAAATCTCCCCACAACCTCACTTTTGAGTATTATTGATTACATTTTAAGACATTCTGCATACATTTAATATTTAATAATTATACCAAAAATATTTGTAGTATTTGCCATTCATTTTGATAATACAAATATTACCCTCTAATAGTTATTTTATTATTGATATAGATTTGAGAGACAGGACTTAACCAGATTGAATGTTATGAATACTTGTTCACTATTAAAAACTGCATTGATTACATGATTAATTTCTTAAATGTTATCGGGTGGGGGGGGGGGATCAATAATGACTACAGGTTCATGCAAAATTTAAATGCAATTGCTCTAGCTAGATCTCTGTAGATTCCCAAAAATTTTTTGTACTAAACTAAATTTCTACCAAACCCTTCTATGCTTCAATTGCAATTTTGCCACCCTCAAAATGATTTATTAAATGTTATCTTGAATCTCACGTACAGTTCTTAAATACAAACACAAAAGAAAAATTGTTTTACTACAAATATCCCCAGATTGAAAACATATTAAACACTTCTAGAAATCAAACATTTATGTACACTTTACCTACAGGTCACTCACCTATTGCCAAAAATATATCATTAACATTCATAGCAGTTTTGGCAGATGTTTCCATGAACAGTAATCCATTCTCGTCAGCATATGCTTGCGCTTCTTCGTATTCAACCATCCGCTTGTTTGCCAAATCTTGTTTATTACCAGCAAGTGCTATTACAATGTTCGGACTTGCCTGTCTCTGTAATTCTTTGACCCATGTTTTTGCACGTCCAAATGTATCTTGATTTGTAATGTCGTAAACAACAATTGCAGCTTGAGCACCACGATAGTACATTGGGGCTAAGCTATGATACCTATACACGGAGAAAAACGTCACTTCAATGCCATTTTTTTAAAGCTACCAACTAACCTTTCTTGCCCGGCTGTGTCCCAGATTTCAAATTTAACGGTGGTGTCATCTAGACACACGGTTTGTGTTAAGAAAGCAGCACCTATAGTACTCTCTTGATACTCGTGGAATTGTCCTTTGACAAATCGGAGAACTAGACTGGATTTTCCGACAGCCGATTCGCCCAACAGCACCAGCTTGAACTGACATATTTTGCCCTGAGTTGCACCGTTTGGTCTTTGGGCCGTTGACGTCCTATTTGCCATTTTCTGCAATAAAGATCTAGTTTACATGTAGTATGTGCAAATACAGTTTATGTATTGTTATAATATTTAAAGGTATTCAGAATGCAAACATAATTATCTGTCATGCTTGGATAATTAGATTTGACAGAGAGAATCAACAAGGAATATTATCTCCAACTCGAGGGGCGTAAATTTGATTCATTTCTACCAGTTCAAGGGCGCCTAAAATGTCTCAATCAGCTGACCGATTTTAGGCGTTTTGGCTGCTTTTTCAAAATTCCTTATCAAGAATGTCTAATCAACAGGTCAAACACGGGCGAATAACCAAGTAACACGATAAAGAATACAGTTAACTGGCTCGTGACGCATCTGACAAGATAAAAAAACAGATTGCTTTGTACATCTAACCTACCTTACACAAAAGAATTCACTACAAATCGATTTCACGAAATCCTCTTAAAATAACAGGTTCTTCCCGACATATAAACCCCCTGGATGAAATATTAATCACTATTTATCAGCACCAAGTAGCACACAGCATAAATTAAGGAATGATACGATGATGACAGTTTGTGGAATTTGACAGTTGTTGCAGTTCCGAAAACTTTGGACAACCCCACACATAAAATACTAAATTATGCAAGCCACATGCTTGGATTTGGTCACACACATTAAACGAGACAATAACCTATTTGATTTACCTACCTGACTAAATTTCACATAAATTTCACTTATAAACACCCAGAAAAGTCAAAAACATGTAGTTGCCTATGGGACGCAGTGCTGTCAGGAACCCGGAACTACAAATGGCGCGCAATTTAAAATAATTTTATTATCGCATTAAGAAATGACAATGTAGCATATTATACAAAAATATACTACTAATTGTATATTTACCTGCAAACATTTTAAACAGTTAATTTTCCTTTGTAAATTTGAATAAAATAAAATAAATTGGTCAAAACAAACTATGTCACGAAATACGTTCTTACTGTGCTGCTAACAGATTTTGTATTGTATTACAAGTATATAATGTATGCTTGACAGACCATAAATATAGAGAAACCAAAAAAATTATGAAATACGTACGTATCTAAAATACAAATTAGATTTATTAATATCGGAATAGTCGTAAGAACAGAAACGGGTCAAGATAAAATGCACATGACAAAGGCATATTTCTGTCTGCAGAAACTCAAAAAAAATACAAATTCTCAACAAAATACTAGACTAACAATATGCTCTTTATTAGAAGCATAATCTACCATTTTTAAATATAAAATTCTACTTGTTTAAAGCCCCAGGGATAAATTTATTTTGAAGCCCCATAAAGTACAACAAAAAATGTTAAATCAAAAGGGCGTTGATAATATTAAAACACAAAACGACATTAATAGAATATCGACGTGTATAAGTACAAACTATACCAAATGAAATATACAAAGCGAATTTAAAGTCCCTGATTTTCTGTTAATATTTTGGAAATGTTTCACATAGATGTCTTGCAGGCAGTCCTTAGCTACATATGACCGACAGAAAAATATTTTTGACTTAAATTTCCCAGACCTACTAAATTATTTGGCTAGAACTTCAAGATTCAATTTTGCGTATAATTTGACTAGTGCCGCCACTTTTCCCCCTAAATTACATCCTCTACCCGCTTGCGGTTTGAGCGCTCTGGCTTGATAGGCACCCCTGTAGGATTTGTTTCTCTAAATTACACCTTTCCCAGCATGCAGTTTTTGAGCGGTCTGGCTTGACAGGTGCCCCTGTAGGACTTGTTCCTCTAAATTACACTTTTCCCTGTCGGCAACTTGGGCGCTTCGGCTTGACTGGCGATCCTATAGGATATTTCTTTGATAATAAATTCTTTCATTGCCCACAGTTGAGAACTTTGGCTTGACTGGCGCTTTTACAGGATTTTTCCTCAAAGATTATATCCTCGCCCCGCTGCAGTTAAACGGTTTAGTTTGACCGACGCCATTGTGGAATCTTTTCTCTCTAAATTACATCCATTCCCCACCAGTAGGCGAGCGCTCTGACTTGCCGGCGCCTGTATAGAATTCTCTCAGTAAATTACATTCTTTCCCGCCTGCAGTTGAGCACTCTGGCATGACCGACGCCCCTGCAATATTTTCCCTTAAAATTACATCCTTTGTTCGCTTGCAATGTGAACGTTTTGGTGTCCCTCTAAATTACACCTTTCCCCGCCTGCAGTTAGAGTGCTCCGACTTGACTGGCGGTCCTGAACGATTTTCCCTCAAAAATTACATCGTTTCACCGCCTGCAAGTGACCGCTGTGGCTTGTCCGATGCCCTCCAAGTTTGCCTCCTCCCCGCTTCCTACACGTCGCCTTGTTCTTTGCGAGTAATAGTCAAGGGGGAGGGTTTCCTCTGTAAGATATCTAAAAAGATATTTTACCCTAACTAAATCTTCTGCAGTTTTCTTGGTGTTTATGAAGAGGTTTTACAAAAAATTCTTATATAACCCCATAATATTTTTAAACTACAATAAAAAGCTAAAATGGCTGAAAAGAAATTACACAATCGTTTTTAAAAAAGATATTATAACTCAGAAGCAATCAAATATAAATATTTTTTATATGTCAGTATGTAGAAAAGAACTTTCTAAAATACTTTTAAATACACTATTCTCTGAAATGTATATTATTGGCGGAAAATCGGGATCTCCATGTTTTTTCTTCGCTACTTATTTAATATGTATTAATTATTCTATTTATATTTCATGTGTTTCAAGTTATTTAACATCTTTAAAAACTTTTGATTTCACATTTTCAGTAACACTTTGGAGGCCTCGCGACTTGAGCTTGAGAGACCTCTAAGTGCCTTAATCAGCCATTAGCAGTAAATGTGTATACATAAATCATACACATGACGTTATGAGCCCATATAAGTGTAAATTAGATAGTAGTAACTTGCTGACATGTCAGTTTAAAATCGTTCTATATTGATTGGTACTTATTGATCTGTATTGACTGGGTTAAATCTGGCTTGTGGATCTAGAGACATCTCTTTGCTTTCAAACAATATGAGTTAATCTTTTCCCCATTGCATTATAAATTTTGCTTGTTTGAAATATTTTTGGCTGTAGTAAACATTTTTATTGTATCACACATAGAATGAACCTACCATTTAATTTTCTCTCCAACAAAAAAGCCATCATTTAATTTTTCCGCATCACTAAAATGTAGGTTTTGATCTCATTCAGGTTGGAGCTTGCTACAGTGTCATGCACAATCAATGTACTAACCACCAGACCTCTAAGATGCCTATTGTTGCGTCCATGTAAAATATGGGCCATTCCTTTTTCCTGGCCACCAGTTGTTATGACCTTACCGTTTTTGTGCTACCCACTCCCTTACACGATCAACCCCCGGGCTAGCATTTGGTTCGTTGCAAAAACAAGTGTCAACAGAAGCGTGCGCGTGAATTTTGTGCCAGACCAGCAATGATCAAGAAACTCTGCATTCCTGGACAATCCAGCACTTGTAAATCAGCCACGTTAGTCTTTGTCAAATTCCTTTATGCATAATTCCTTGTGTTGTCGTTCATGGCATTCAGCCGACGGAAACAACAACAGATATCACCAGTGCTATTATATACACATTTCTATTGAATATACTGCACTTTGAATTAACTTAATTTATTTATACTCAAGTTTGCCCCTTTTTTTGTATTATATGCCGTTAGGTATTCTTTGTTATCTTACGGCACACCTATTGAGGTTCGAACTAATCCAGATTAGCAGCATTGATAGGAAATAACCTGAACAACCACAACCTAGATCTTGCCCTTTCAAATAAACTAAACATTATTGGTCTAACCTACTAGATATACCTAATTATTACAAAATTATCACCTTACAAATTAATACAAATGACATTTCTAAGTTTGTTGCAATAGCTTACTTGTATTAATTTTCATAGTAAATCATCTTTAACTTCAAATTGACATTTATTTTAGGAAACAAGGTTTTCCAAGAACCCATACAAATTAATTTCAATATAAACTTACAATATGGCTGGCAACTCAGGAAAATATTTTGACCGATCACCCATAGTTTGTGCTGTATGGCGAAAAATCTCATTATTTCAATGTTTTAATAATTTACCTTTCCATGTAGGCTGGAAAACCTCTTACATGTGAAGCAACAGTTCGAGATTGCCTCACAGATTACCGTTTAGCAGATGAAGTTGGTGCCCTAAAACATGATGCTGGCATTTTTGAAGAGCACAGAACTCCTTTTACTTATAAGTTGCCAATATTAAAAAACACACGACACTCTGGCATATATACTGAGGTTTGCTCTAAAATTTGGCATCACTTCTAATATTCATATGCATATTTAATTTTTGGCCAGTCACAACCAATTTTACAACCACCAGTTAAAACAAGATACCAGACAATGATAAATGACCTCAAAGAGACAGCCTATGATAGTTACTGGCACAAACTGGAAGGGAAAACTCGTGATCCGATACCTGGAATACCAGCAGGCATGGATATACTACAAACAACATTTGGAAAACCCACGCCTAAGGGTAAAAACGCAAAATTAATGTTATAAAAATTAAGTAAGTAAATAATATTTTAGATTTTACTGCTAGAGAGGTAGTCAATCCTCAAAAAACTGTTTATCAGGTGCTGTGGGATACTCAGGTTGGACATGACATGTACAAAAAAACTCACAATGATTATAATCCAGCCGAACAAACTGATCGAGGGTATTAACAACAAATTAGTCTGTTACTTTATAATATATATTGCCTAATTTTCACTATAAACATTTGCCTTTGTCTTTAAAATCTGTAAATCAATTTTGGATTAGTAAATGTATAACCACTACACTCTTGTCAATAATGTTTTAGATATTTAAAACCAGCATTCAACCCAAATAAACGTTTTGGAAAACTCACAACATATGACCCCAGAGGCATTTGGGTACGGTGTGCATGTGATTGGCATAATAATAATCCCATAACTTCAGTGAGCTACATACAAGCTGATGTAATGGAAAGGACACAGCCAGTACTTGGAAAAGTTCTGGCACCGTATGGTCATTTCCATATTTTTACACTGATTCAAAAACTATCACTCTTTTAGTTGTAAAAACATAGAATGCGTGCCAAAGGAACATATGTTTGGAAAACCATCTGATCGAGGAATGTATGGCATGGCAGAACTATTGAAAGATCCTACAAGTCCACCATGCATATTTAAAAGAGATTTCCACAAATGGATGATGTATTTAAATCAACTCCGTATTAGCTTAAAGAACCGATTTAATAAGTTTGGCTTCGATCTCAAGGAATTTCAAGAATACAATCTATTTTATGATAAAGTGAGGAGTAGCATTGATCAACTTTTTTATATCCCATATCAATAAAAATTTAGCATCTCAGAAAAACCATGAGGCAGGATATATTTTGTAAAATGTGTTTGGAACAATTACCATAATCTGTATTTCTAAAAATTTTAAGGAAAACACTGGTTGGCTACCTCTAAAATTATTTTACCAACTTTGTGGATGTCATGGTGTCTTCTACCAATACGAATGCTTAGAACCTTTGTTCGAGTTCATGGGAGTTATAAAAGGCAATATGATTAATTACAGAGATTTTGTCATTTTAGCAGACATTAACAGCTCTATCCCTGAAATTGTTAAAATTGAAGGTAACAATTCTACACTTTTAATAACAAAAAAAGAGAAATTTTGATGCTTCTAGATGTTCCTAAAGGGAGTCAATATTACATATCAGCAGCACATTCTGCTAATTGTGACTTTCTCAAATTAGACAATTCCAGTAAGTGAAATTACAAATAAAATAAATAAATGCTTAAATTCCTAAATTTTTACTAAGGACTGCCAGTGGCGGGTGTTCCTTGTATTAGATTTGATCTTCCACGACTTATTGCACCAGAAGGAGGCTGTAAGGCAGATTTGGAAAGTTTAAGTGATGAAACTACAGCAGCAGCAATTATAAATCCAAGTGTTTATACCAACTTTGGCATCTCCTACCGTGATTTCTATATGGTAAGTTAGTCAATATTAAACATTTAACAATCTTATAGTATTGTGTATGCTGATCTAGTAAGAAAAAAAAAACTAGGTAATCTTATGTAATTGAGTTATTAAATTAAGATCTAAAAACTAACAAACTTTTTTTTTGAAAGATCAGTAAGGAAAGTTCGCTTCCCAAATATGCGCTCTACATAAATTTGCTGAAATTTTAAAAGATAGGACCACTGTACATGTACATCCAAGGCCGAATTAAGGCTTGAAATTTAAGAGTCTCAGGGGCATCCCGAGATTAAGTGTCATTTCATTTGTATAATCTGAATCAAAGTATGCTTAAGTACTTTAAATTATCTATTTAAGAAAAGGTTCAATTGATATACTTTGGAAAAATTTGTTTACAAGACTTTTGCAGAGCAATTTTTTATTCTTGTTAGCTTTGTAAAATTATCTTCAACTGGTCTTTAACTTTTTCTTCCTTCTGAAAATATTATTTGGGGGCCGCACAATACTTGTAGTAAAAGTAAAATACATTGTCTGAAGTCACAATAACAATGACAGTTTTTTGTATTTTCAAAACTGTTTTATTGTGCTCATTAACATCTTTGTATGTCCATTGTTTTCATTGGAAATGTAGATTTTGTAAAATTTAAAAGAATACAAGTTTTCAGATGTAAATGTAACATATATGTACCTGAAACTTGCTTTTCACCATAAAACAATATAAAATCGAAATATATTTTATTTGGAGCTTCTTTTCAAAGGTGATACCGTAAAAATATAGTTGGTAACATGCCTAATTTCATATTAATTAATAATTCAAAACACCTACAATTTCAACAGGTTTCATTTATTTTTTTTCGAATTTGGTTCTGGTCTTCTATTCTAAAACCTCCAATAGCATGGTGTATTTGAATTTGCTCATTCGTTAAAGGTGTATTTGTTAAAGTGTGTTTGTGGATTTGGAAGGCCTCGAGTATTTACGTTTATCACACAAACCTAGAAAAAGTACTTTTTCTAGGTTTGTGGTTTATCATCACAAAAGTGTAAAAAATGTTTTTATATTATTTGATGTTAATGCATGGTTGCATTCTAAAAGTGTTTAGCATAGTTAGATTTTTCTGAGTGGTAATGTTTATACGAGTCTGTATATAATATTTGCATCTGGTATCAAAATTTCTAATTGTCTGGCCTATGTATACAGAATTACACTGTGAACAGATTTTAAAAAATCATTAGTCGTACATTTTGTGTTAAATGAGATAGAGGAAGTGTTTTTTGTTGTTTTAAAAATGACTTTAAATCTACTTATTCTGATTACAATTTTAGAAATTTTCTGTAATACATCACCAAAATATATTTAACGTCCTCAGAGTGGTCTTTTGGATGCATTTTTTGAATTTCTAATTTATAAAATTTCCGCTTAATTAATGTGTCAATCAGTTTTATGTTGTAGCCATCACTGTTTACAATTTCTTTAATACTCGTAATCTCTTTGATGTAATTATTGTTATCTAGAAAAATTTTTAGAGCTTTGTGTATAATAAACCTATATGCTGCTAATTTCTGTATTTCATGGTAATATTAGACCTGTGGTATTGTGATATCTGTTTGTGTAGGTTTTCTAATAGAGTATTCCAATTTATTTTTAGAATTAATTTTTATGTTTAAGTCTAAATAATTAATACATCTGTTTTGTTCTGTTTCTACTGTAAGGTTTATGTTTGGATATAAAGTATTAACAAACATTAAGAAATCACCAATACACTCAAATTAACTAATAAAACACGCTAATTCAATATGTTTACCAATACTATCTACTATGTTGCAAATTGGTTTGTAGGGGCAACCTTTAAAATGGCATTATGAACAATAATTGAATGAAAACTAATTATTGCACTAAAATTTGTGTTTTAGTAATTATTATATTATTACATATAGAGGATTCGCTAGTGAAGCGGGATATTTTAATACTGTAGTATTTAAGTAAGTTTTTTAGTTAAATGAATCTATTTGCAGTTTTCTGTCAAGCAAGTTATGCCATTTTATTATTTTAAAATAACGCTTGATAGCTGGGGCAGTATTTCGACTAGAAATTTTCCATTACTTGCCGTAACATAGGTGTAATGCGTGTGCCATGAAGTAGGAAATTTTAAGGAAGCGGCACAACCATTATGGCAGCGCATTCACAGTAACATGGTCACAACATTTTATGCGCAAGAAATGGTTCAATTTCCACAAATTACGTGGTTGCAGCAAGATGGGGCCATGAGTCATACTGCTCTTGTGTTCATGGCTGCTTTAAGAGAACTCTTTCTAAATCATATATCTAATAATGGGGACATTGTTTGGCCGGCTATATCTCTTAATTTGACCGCATGTGACTTGAGTTTGTTTAAAGAGAAAGGTTTATGTTGAGCAACTGCAAAACTATAGTGGGACTAAAATTAAAAATTCAAGAAGTTGCAAGCACTACACCGAACATGTTACGGCGAGTAATGGAAAATTTTCAATTCAAATTTGAACAGTAGGTAGATTGAAATGGGCCCACCTATCGTTATTTTAAAAAAATAAAATGGCATATCTTGCTTCCCAGAAAACTGTAAAAAGATTCATTTAAAGATAACAACTTATTTAAAAACTGCAGTATTAAAATTTCTTGCTTCACTGGCGAACCCTGTATATAAATTTTCAATCATAAAATTTATTAACCTCTGTCCATTATCATTTGTTTTCTTGTGCTTACTATAGGCGATTCAAATTAACTTTTCCCGCGCGCACACTATTAGCTGTTTTAGGTGAAACACAGTCTCACTCGCCAGCAGGTTGTAAATAAATCGCTGCGCGGTGTAGTGATTTAGTGAATTTGTGTATTTTTTGTTCTTGTTCGATTTTGGCCGTAATTATGAGTGACAGTAATTTATTTATAATTAGATTTATATTATATTATTTATAATGCGAGTAAGTTCCAATTCGACAACACAGACAATTAGAATATTGTAAAAAAAATTCTGTACAATCAATAACGACTCTAACATTTTTAAACTTACTGAAACATGTAGGTAGATTTGCTAAAATTTCATCACGACTAGGAAAATAAATTGTACGACTAAGTACTACGTACAGAACATTCAACATAGTATAAAATATGGGTTTACACGTTTGTGAAGATGAACCACCAAACAATAGGCTTAAAACTACATACGACGAGTTATTTTTCAACTTAATGAAAGTCTGAATGATTCTATCCCGTATGGTTAAAAGATCCTGAGGTCAATTATTTCAGTTAGGTCAAATATGTTCACTACTGCAACATTTCTCGCTCCTGCTTTTGGAAAATAATGAAAAGCTAGGTTAAGGCACCTTTTGCTTTTAGAATCGCAATTAAACACGCAAAACGTTTTGTCATTGCTTTCCTTCTTTGGGGGAAACTCGATTCTTCAAGTATTGACGTTTTAGTTGCTTAAATATATTTTATAATACACGAATGCAGCTTACAATAATTTATTAAAACCAAATGATTATATTGGAATTGTCACTAGCGCTGTGTTTCAGGAGTTCATCACAATTCCGCCAGAGGGCGTATTGCTTAACTTGAATCGCCTATACTTTCCCACGGCTAGTCTGTTTCTTTTTTTCTTTTCTACTTTTGCGTTACAATCTCCTATAATTATTTTTATATCGGAATTAGGTACTTTCTCATAGAGTTCATCTAATTCTTCATAAAACTTAGCATTATAGCCCGAACTTATTGAAAATTATTATGTAAGACATTTTTAATGCGGACGAAATGGGTTACATTTTTGTGCGATTCCCGATAAGAACTTTAGTAAAAACGGTAGCAGTTGTGTTGATGGAAAAGTTGTAAAGGAAAGGCTAACAATTTTGCTGTGTGTTAATGCCGTGGGCGATAAGGAACCACTGCTTTACAACCCAGTTTTTTTGAAAACATTGATATATCAAATTTTAGTGTGAAATGGTATACAAATAAACAAGCATAGATGACTGGGGAAAATTTACGGATTGGTTACAACAATTCAATGAAAAAGTTAAATCATAGAATAGCAATGTGCTGCTGTTTCTGGACAACGCCCCGTGTGATCCCAAAAATTTTAATTTAACAAACATTGAATTGGTGTGCCTTCCTGCTAATACGTCAGCAAACTACAGCCCTTGGACCAAGGAGTTATTCAGACTTTTAAACTTCATTATTGTTGACGAATTCTGTAATTTTTAGTAACAAGAATGGATGAACCCAATAATGATTACAGCTTGCAAAAATTCTCCGTTTCTGACAGCTTGGTCAAATGTTTAGGCATAAACAATCAAAAAGTGATTTAAAGCAAGTGAATAGCTACCAGCCAGACTGCAAATGAAGAACTAGGTACAGAGTGACGATGTGAAAAGGAATTAGAAGAATTGGGAAATTTGGTGAATGTGGAAATTGAGCCAAACAATAACAAAGAAATTCCATAATTTGAGGAACTTGCCGACAACTGGGAAAACAAACTTTTACTAGCTGTAATAAAGGAAAAGGAAAGTGAGGATGCTAAAGGCAATGACAATAATGGTGATATTGAAGACGAAGAGGTCTTGCAAGCATCAATTCCTTTTGCAGAGAGCATTTAAATCCTTTAGTTGGGCTGAAAAATTTAGCTGAAGAGTTAGGATCAGACAAATTAGTGAATATGTTATATTAGGTAGAAAATTAGAAAAAGAAATTGTGTCTAAAAAAATTGCAAAAATCGTAAGCAGATTGTTTTAGGACAATACTTTTCTCATAAGGGTTAAAATAGTATATTAAAGAACTAGTTTCATAAGGCCTTTTCTTAACGCACGAGTCCAAGTTTGAAAAACGAGACGCGAAGCGTCGAGTTTTTCAATGGACGAGTGCGACAAGTGGTCTTATGAAACGTGTTCTTTATACTATTTTTTCTAT
>JABXWE010068490.1:0-12241 GCA_014611495.1 Limonius californicus | reverse complement strand
TAATATTTGCAAAAAAGTTTTCCTTTACCCGTTTTTATTACTTTTCCAGTTTTAATTGTGGTCACTTTGGTAAAGTGGGTTTCCTACAAATAACAAGACGTTTTTCTTTGCTAAATATCCAAGTCTTTAGTAGATCTTACTTTGTATTCGGTAGGGAATAAATCTACTATCATTTCCGCTAGTTCTTGCAATCTGTCGCTCTTGAGCCTAAAAAGTTGTAATAAAGTAAAAATGAACTATAATAGCAACTTTGTCATAAAAGCTGGTCACAGCCGCAACCCCTAACCCCTACGTGAATTGTATTTGTATGCGTAGATATAAATATGACAATTGCGATAACTGTTAGTTTAAGTAGATTTTTTAAAACTTCATTTCTACCTACCTCTTATCCGGTTCCCCTTCCAATTCCTTACTTATTATAATATCTGCAAGTTGTTGTCGATGTAGTTGTTTGAAACAGGAGGATTTATACACCTCCAATAAACTTTTGCACATATTGCTAGCATTTAACAGATCTTTTAGATAAGAAAATTTTTGTTTCTTTGTTGGAGGTTCCGGGATTAAATCAACCCCGTCAATGATTAGGAAGGGTTTTTGCGATATAGCAGTAAGTTTTGCTTTAACAAGGAATAATCCGGGTATTATTATTATTTTGGATAGGTACCCGCTTCATACGCTTTCATACTTGGGGGTTCATCTGTTTCATTTAAATCTTCACTTAGTACTGATAATTTCGAAGGCAATGAATAGTTCGACGAATTGCTCAAAGTAGACGATGTTGATGTAGGAGAAAATGTATTAAAATCATCAGCAGTAACCTGAAAAATGTTTATTCCTAAATTATCTAAGGAAATTCAAAATCAGAACGCGAGAACGTATTACATTTTATTTCGATATTTCGCCCTGGCCTATTACTTATTAGTCACTATTGCGGATGTCTTACCGAAACTGCGTCATCAGGCTGAACAATAAAACTCGCATTCCATATTTCCAACTCTTTTACAAACTTTATTCTGTTCCCAATTTTGGGAATTAATTCCTTGATGACATCCATACTTAAATCGTTAAACATTTCAACGGTAACTTCATTTACTAAAAACGAAAAAAAGTGAAAACAGAAAACATACAGTAGGTATAATTACTATTTTTTTATTCTGATGCACCACAGACATTAGATAGGTATATTCAAAGGTGTACCTTGCACAAAATTCTGAAAATTTTATCACGACAAAAATCTATCTAATTAACATACGAGGGACATGCTGTAACTTAAATATGAATAAAATGACCATATTTTTCACTTTGAGGTCAGTTGGTAGAACATGTTTTTTATATACTTGCTGAACATGAAATAATATCAAATATGTATAAAAACTCGAGAAACTTGATATTAATATTATGACTTATTATGTACCTACTTATGCCGTAAAAAATTAAAATGAATCAATTATTGTCAAAGTACCAATGTACCTACGAATGATCAAGGTCGACCTAAAATAGGTATGCTATATAGTCAAAACATTGCAAGCTTGCACGACTCATATGCTTCAAGCACTGCAGTATGTCGTCCCGTAAGCGATATAAAACGCGGGAAACTGACACAAACATTTTATGCGGGTACCTACTTTAGAAATAAGGTACAACACCTAGTTTCTTATGGATATGACTTATAGTAGGTAATCTTATCGATAGAAATTACTTTTACAGCATTAATTTTAAATTCGTCTAGATACGCAACGAATTTTCGGTAATCAAAGTAACAAATGCCTGTATAACCACTTACCTTCAAAAGCAGGAAATAAATCCGCTAAATCCCAGTCTTTCAATAATTGTTTGGTTTCTTCCATTTTACACTTATCTGAACTTAACAAGAGTAAATGAAGACACTAATTAGACACTTAATTCACAAAAACAATTGCAGCGTTCTTCGGCACCTATCGAAGCAAATTGTGACATGACGCATAGCAGAGACGATCGCAATAATACCCCGCTTATATTACACTGGAGGCTAAATATTCGCTAATTCAAATAACAAAATTTGCTAAGTAGAGATTACGTGATACATTATCTTTTGTCAGACAAGGATACTTGTTTGTTGCAATCAAAAACTTCTTGGCGTTAACGAAGAAAGTTTTAGAAATTTTACTTGCATCTGACAAGCAACTTTATTTGCAAAGGTCACCACAGATATCTAAAATTTTATTTACTAGAAATAAGAATTTTCACTAGTGTACTGAAAATCAGAATAGATAATTAAAATTATCTGAGAGATACAAGCATTTTTTTTCTGTGAATTTTAATGCCGAAGGGCTATTAGACAATTTAAAGTGAAGGCAGTTGCTTTTTTTTGTTAAACGTTTATTCTGTTACCTTAAGTTAAATTTAAACGGCTGCTAAATAACAGCTTCAATTCATTCACCGTAATAACTGACACGAATACGTAGAAGAAGTTTATTATAAATATTTATGCTTATTATCTATTATAAAATATGTCTAAAGGAGTTGTTCACAAACTGCTTAGTTAGTTTGTTAATATTCAAACGGCACCTTCTGTAAGTATTAAGTATTTTCGCGTTTTATAGGGGTTTATGCTTTTATAGTAGTTCGTAATATATTAACACAATAAATTATACACTATTCACGATTGATTTGCCATCCAGCAGGCTGTTTTTTTTTTCTTAAGTTGCCTTTCTTAAATATTATTTGATTGATTTTTAGCAATGTCAAAATGAAATTGCCCTGTTGCCAGCTCTAGAATCCCCTACTTTTCTAAAATATTCTAGTAAGTTTAGAATTAATAAAACACATAATATATTATACCTACTTAATTGTCAAAATGGTGAAAGTTATCCTTCAAACTTATGAAACTACAAATTGTGAAAGCTTTCAACTATTATAAAAGAGATAGGCCAGACTTCACACTGGCAACATTGCCTGCTTTCAAAAAACATAACCTCCACCAAGAAAAAATAACATAACCCAACTTAATTAATTGGCAAATTTCAATGATACCACACTTTCCCCCAGATTTCCAAAGCCTGTTGGATGGCAAATCAATCGTGAATGGATTATAGAAATAATCACCAGATTTATCCACATAATTTGCTAATCATCGTTATATTAAAATTAATACACGAATTTAAGTTCTCTGTCAGCTATTAAATTATAGACTGTCGGTTGTCAACATTAGATTTTTGAATTAAAAAATTTAGGCACCTTCATAAACAACAATTAACTGTTGCTACTTTTTTGGTTCTTTTGTGGTATTACGTTTAATTAATTTTATTTGTACACTTGTTTTAATTAATTCGTACTTTTGATTAATGAACCTAAATAGCGTGAAATAAACTTATTTTCTTGTAATTTCTTGCTTTCCATTCCTGAATGCATAGCTGTCAGATGTAGATCATGTTTCTGAATATAGTATTTTTTTATTAGTAATTGATTATTATAAAGGCGTACATTTGGGATATTTTCGGGATTCATTAGGAATGTTAATATTTCAAGTTAGATTAAATTAGTTTTCTAATTAACAGTTTCAGAATTTAATTAAGTTGTAAGGTTAACAATGTTTATTTCACGAACGCATACATTAATTGGAAACTAACTAACATGCCGTACACAGTTTAAGAGGAATTTTCCAATCTCTTGTTAATTCCAATATTTCGACCTTTAAAGGCCAAATATATTTTGATTTTACAATTATGTATATATAGGGGGCTTATGAAAGGTGGCTGCATAAATTTAAACCTGTAACGTATAAATATACAGTCATTGTCATTGTAGATTTTGGGAGAGTGAGTTACCTAACGTACACTTAGTCCACATAGGTGGGCCCATTGTGCTGCCTCCCCAGCAGCTCCCCAATTTGGGCATCACCCAAGCCATCCAATCCTTTGGATGTACTTGAGGACATCCGCAACTGGGGTGTTGCTGATATTGGCCATATCAGGCCAAAAGTCCCATCCTGTGCATGTGTTGATTTAGGGTGCAGTATCCAGATAAGATACCTACAACTAGACGCAGGTTCTTTCGGGACAGTTGCACACAATATTTGGCTGTCTTTGGCGAGGGTGCAGTAATAGCACCCCTTGCATGACGACAACCTTTAGTGTTTATCCATCTGCGTGTGAAGTTTTGTAGGGTTTCTTGCTATAGCACAAAGCTTAATGTCCTCTGGGATATAGGAATAACGCGTTCTGGTCCCCAAATAGGTTGTTCGGAGGCCAGTCTCACAATCTCATCAGCCTCCTCATTGTCAGAGTTTCCGTCATGGCCTTTCACCCATATAAGAGAAATGACATTATCTTTTGAGATATCGTCGAGAGCTCCACTGCACTGCATTACCAATCCTGAGATAATTTTGCTACTACCCAGGGCTAGTAAAGCGGCTCTGTTGTCACTGTAGGTACCAATATGTTGGTTCTTGATCTATCGTTCAAGAATTGCATTTGCATTGCACCATGCATTATTCACACTACCTCCGCTTGGAAGACAGTAGCAATTTTGCCTAGTGGTATACTGTTGCGTAGGTTAAGGTTATCGGAGAAGACTCCGGCACCCGTTCCATGCCTTGTTTTAGATCCGCCGGTAAAGATGAATATGTCCATATGCTGGTTTGG
Organism: Limonius californicus; assembly: GCA_014611495.1. Classification (NCBI taxonomy): domain Eukaryota; kingdom Metazoa; phylum Arthropoda; class Insecta; order Coleoptera; family Elateridae; genus Limonius; species Limonius californicus. Next base: position 7,619 of record JABXWE010068490.1, on the reverse strand, counting down.
CTCAACATTGGAATAAACACTGAAGTGTCTGTTGAAGGCATATTGTGGAGGGAGGTAGTCTACTATTGCATCTAGGAGAAGGGTCTTGACGACTGCCTCATCCAAGATGCGGGTATGTCTGCCTCCCCTGCCTGCTGTGTGCCACAGACCCTTATGGAGCAGCCTCAAAGTCGTCCTCACAGCTACTTCCTCCACAAGAAGGTCGAGTGGTGGAAGGCATAAGATCACCTCTAAGGCGATCGTAGGGGTTGAATGTATAGCACCTGTAGAACTAAGACAGAAAAGACGTTGTACATGTCCTAGTTTGGTTGCTGGGGTAACTTGTCTGACCCTGGGCCACCAGACAAGTGCTCCATAATATAGCGTAGGTCTAATCACGGCAGTGTACAGCCACAAGGTACTTCTGGGAGCGACTCCCCAGGATTTACGGATAGATCGGCGACATTGTAAGAAAGCTATGCATGGTTTTTCAGTTTTAGCTTTCCAATGTTTCTCCCAATTCAAAAGTGTGCCAAAAATAACTCCTAGGTATTTGAAATTATCTGAAAAGTTGAAAAAAGTGTCAAATAGTAAAGGTGTACGTAAGGGTCCAACCTTCCTCTTCTTCGTGAAAAGTACCATTTCTGTCTCCAAGGGATTGACAGAGAGGGACTGATCACTATACCATTTTTCCGTTATTTGGAGAGCCGTTTGCAATAAGGTGCAGAGGGTGCCCCCAAATTTCCCTGTGATGAGGATGGCAATGTCATCCATATATCCAATGGTATAGAACCCAGCATCATTTAGTGAGCTTAGAAGGCTGTCCACCACTGTATTCCACAACAGTGGAGACAGAACTCCGCCTTGTGAACAGCCTTTCATCACCATATCTCTAATAGAACTGCGTACTATATTAAATTGCACTGCTCTCATCGTAAGCATGTGGTTTATCCACTCACAGAGAGTAGGTGTAACTAATATACAGGTAGTGCGTATTTTATACAAATTACATAGCGGAAACTGGATGTTAAAATATTAGTAAATTCTCCAATGTTATAAAAAGGATTCGCTCGATATGCAACACAAATATCAAATTAACGCTAATTTAATAGACGTTCCTCCCATATATAATTATGTATACAAGGTGTTTAAAAAAACGGCGGATAATTCACTCACATACCGTACCCATCCAACCAAACAAAAAAGTGTTAATCGACGAGTATTCGCTAGCCAACTGTTTCAGAGATTGAGGCTGTTTTGTTCGTAATCAATAAATTGCATTTGCCTAATCAAAAAATAAACAGTAAATGCACTAAACATGTAAATAAATATAAGATTTACCCAAATACAAAGATTTAGTCAGTTAAATCCAGGGAATCTGGATGGCCCTGCAATTGGACCCCTCGTTCTATCCATTTGTAGTTGTAGATCAGTGATTCCCAAAGTGGGCGATATTGCCCCCTTGGGGGGCGCTGATAGATCTAGAGCATTGTAGAGGAGCAAGGGGGCGTTGAGAGACAAAACGGGCAATAAGAAGACTAAAATATTTTTCCTCTTGTACTCCCTCTTTCGAGAACGCGGTGACCTGCTCTCATATACACGCCGCAAGGCGTGCATGTAAAATAATGTACATAAACGTAGCTACTGTTTGACGCATGATCCGAACTATAGGACGCGGTTTACACTCTTACGAACAGAAAGACGGAAATGGGATGAAAGAACGGGTTGAAATCTGAAAGAGAGAAGAGGACGAGAAGCGAAAGAAGAATAGGAAATGGTAAGGGAGAGGGGAAATGGGGGAGAAGAAGAATGGGAAATGAATGAATAGGAAAAAAGGAAAAATCAAAGGAGAATAAAGGATGAGGAAATAGTAAGAAATAGCAAAGTGGTTGAGGGAGGGAAAGAAGAACGAAGGAAAGGGAGAACGGGAGTAAGAAAAGGAGTAGAAGGGTCGAAATAACGCGAACAAGAGGAAATAGGGAAATAACGAAAAGGGGGTAAGAGCAAGAAAGAAACGAGAAAACAAATTTTGGAGAAAGGAAAGGGGTGGTAGAAAAGACAGGAAGTGGTCCGCAATTGTAGTTTGTAAGGGCGAATGCCGGTAGATACAGAAAGTACATAAACTTTTCTGTTCCTTGAGGAGAGCAGGTCACTTTGGTGTATGGGTGGTCTTACGGCGCAGCCGTCCGACGACCTGGTCGCGCTAGCACATTTAAGCGTATAGATAACTATGAACTTGATGAGTCTACTTTGTTAGATATTAAAGCTTTACTTTTAGCGTACGTTCGATTCATGCAAGAAAAAAACAATTGCCAAGAATTAGTATATGCAAAAAAATTGATAACTGACACTAAAAGAGAATCGGTATGTTATGTATTAGAAGAGGTTTTTAAATTTTTTTAATTCCTCTGAATACCTAATATTGTCAGTTGCTATCGATGATGCTTCAGCATTGGCAGGACGCTGTCGCGAATAACTGCATTTTTTTAATTTAAGCCGGTTTAAATTTATCGACAGTGTAGGAACGTAATGAAAGCATGCTCAGTTATTGTCGGCATTTGGAGGAACTCTAACATAATTTTAATCAACGATTTCAAGATATTCTTAAACTGAAAGTTTCCGTTTGGCTTTTGAACTGATTATAAGAATTGCTAGAATTACCTAAAAACAAATAAAAAATTATGAGTACCAACAGTTTTGATTGTATTAGCAGAGACCCTACTTTATCCCGAATTGCGAGCTGTGGTAAAAGTTTGTAATCGCATATCCGGTATCGTTTTTAGTAGAACATGAATTCAGTGTGATCACAAATCTTTTGATTAAAAACCGAAACCAACTCATCCTTCTCCTTAGGATTATTTTAAATAATACTGATTGATATTAATTACTATGTTTAGATTATTTTAATAAACAGTTTTAAGTTTTCAGTTCCAAAGATATTTATATCCTAACTGGGTTTCAGAAATTAAAATATCAAACATCAATTTACATATACCATCATTTATCGAATATTGAGATAGGGATTATGTGGATGAGAGTAGATGTTCCAAAAGGGGACGTTGAAAAACATTTTTTTGGAAAGAGGCCGGTCAGCCCAATAAGTATGGGAATCATTGTTATAGATGATAGGTATTCTCAGATATTGTTGAAAAATGTATAGTAGCTCCATGTTGCATAAACCACCGATGAACTTTATCGTTTACGGCCACGTCTTCCAGTAGTGTTGGTAAAGTGTTATTCAAGGTACAGTCCACCAGGCGAACGATTTAATAAAAATACTGACCCTATCAGACGGTCTTCGTAAACACCTAGCCAAACATTTAACGAACACCTATGCTGGTGTTTTCACTCGACAACAGCATGAGGATTCTCGTCTGCCCAAACATGATCATTATACAGATTAATGATATCATTACTCGTAAAAGTAGCTCCATCGGAAAATAAAATATTGGCAGCGAAGCTTGGATTTTCCGCTTTCCTCAGCATGAATCTAGAAACATCATTCTTAAGCATAATCGCTTGATATAAGGGCTGAACACACTGGATATGGTACGGGAAACAGTTGTGTACAGTAAACTAATAATAATAACTTAAATTTTGTTCTCATGACAAATGGAAAGCCTACTATTACAGTGTTTTGATTAAAATACAAAATTGTCTATATTTCTGAAACAGTTCGTTTGCGGACGTATGTTGATTAAAACTTTTTTGCGCGATTTGATGACTACTATACGTGGGTAAACCTTGTTTTAAACGATCTGTATACAAGGGGTTGTATTTAAAAATTCTGAGGCTATAAATTGAGCCAGTGACCGATTTTTTACCACATGAGGACTAATTTACTGCGTTAGTTATACAAGGGCGCAATACACCATAGTTTTATTGGTTGGGTTGGTAATTGTTCCATATATTCAGTTATACTTACTGATATCTATAATAAAGACCTGAATTTATTTTTGGTTCCACTGCCGCCTTTCGTAGTTTGTGGCGAATGTGTTAATCATTTATTTGCAATTCATAAATTACTGACTCTGCGTATTTGCTTTTATGTCCAGTCCTCTTCAACCGATCTTATCAGGGAACCTGATATAAATTGCTTTAATATTTATACTGACCGTTCCGTTTAAAAAATATATAGACGTCACAACTTGACTAGAAATCCTCTACACATATCAAATTTGTAATTCAAAATATTATACAACCTTACGAAGCATCTCTTACATTTTGAATAATAAATAAGAGAAAAGGATTCAGTGATAAACAAACTTCCTGTCTGCAGGCACAGACAACATTTTCAAACGATTTTATTGATTTCTGACTTGGAGTTAGTAATGTTATTTTAAGGTTAGATTGATTTCAGTATAATTTTTAACTAACTATTGTTCTATCAATAGTAAACTAAAGGAGTTAAAACGTTAATAAATTTATTGAAAGAAATTGGTATTTATAAGAGAAATTGAACTTGAAATTTAACATAAACAATACGTGTCTAATATTCATAATGTTTTCATCTTAATTGTATTTTTGCTACTTTTTTGGAAAACTATAATGACCTATACAGAAGGTTTATAATTTGTTGCAGAGATTACTTTCTTTTATTTTGCATTATTTATCGTTAAGTAGTATAAAATGTTAAAGGTCAAACTATTTTGTTTGTAATTTGATTTGAATTTTGATTAAGGTGTATGTTGTCTGTTTTCTCTCATCTACTATTAGTTTGAAAAGTAATCATAATTTATTTGGCCTGTTAGTCATAATTTGCAGGTATTAAATTATTATATTTTAGAAAATGATATGAAAAGAGAATTCGTAGCGAAGTGTCCATAATAAGGAAGAATAGGGTTTAACATTGTATAAAATTTTTGCAGCAAATCAATGATAGAATAATTAACGTACAAATTAAATAAATGAACTATGACATCGAGTGAATAGGAATATATAAAATCATCAGTCATTTTAATACGCGAGTTTAACGACAGATTCTGAAATAACGATAACGATTCTATTGTTGGAAAGTATGGTGAAGAAACTTTGAATGGCAATGGAGAGAGGTTAATTGAACTATGCCTCCAACATGCATTAAAAACAATAAATGGCTGGTTGAAACATAAGAATATACAACAATTTACGTGGACAGCTCACACGTCAATCTAAAACAATTATTGGCTATACAAGATGTCTCGAAAAGGTCTGTACAAGACGCTACCACATATTCCTGACACCAAAATAAGACGATTCAACCAAACTTACCCCTATCCAAAAGTGATTCGTTAAGGCGCTATTGATCATCAAAGATCTTCAAAAGTTTCTAAATTTTTATGTAACAAAGGAATGCTTTTAACAGTGGGGATTAAATTTTGGGTGTAAATCTGTAGTACTGGCAGAAGGTGTTATTTGACTTTTTTTCCGTAGTTGTTAGGTACGTTCTCAAAACTTGATCATCCACTTGCAAAGGAACTCATATTTTGAAGGTGTTGGCTAATACCTTTACATTTTTACCGACAAACATTCTTATTTCAAACATTATTTGTTTCTTGTTCGATTTTCTTAGAGATATTGTCATTATCGGCGAGACAACGTTCACATTGTATTCATTTGACTAGGAAAGAGTTTGCGTATGTTATTCCTGTTCCTTGTTCATAAAGAGGCGTATGCTTATCACCTTTCTGTACCTTATTAAAATATACGTGTTATCTAATATTGTACTTTTCGCACCCCAAGTCCGCTAACAGATTTCGCTCGCTGCTATAGTTTAGTTAAAAAGTTGATTTACTTCACGCAATGAACTGCAGCCATAAAGTAACCCATGCAAAGTTTGGAGGCGTTAAAAAAATGGATTATTTTTCATGGGGAGCTTTAAAACCGTGGTTTATTTTACACCCCTAATTACGGAAGGGAACCAAGGAATAATAAATGTTTGAAATAGGAATGTACGTCTGTAAAATAAGTTGTGAAGGTATTAGCCAGCGCCTTAAAAATATGAGGGTTTTTGCAAGTGGATGATCAACTTTTGATTACGTGCGTAACATAAAAAACATCAAAAAACACCTTTTCCTAATACATATGCACATCCTATATTCAATCTCCTTAATTAAAATCAATTTTTTGTTATTTAAAAAAATTGAAATTTTTGAAGATTTTTGAAGCTCGATAACGCCTTAACGAAGCACTTTTGGGTAGAGCTCTTCTTCTTTTTCAGCTAATTGTTGCCCGCTGCAGGACATACGTCTCTTCTAATCTCTTCTATACATTTCTGTCTTGAGCTGTTTGCTACCAATAGGTGCCCGCTGTTCTCTTTATATCATCTAGCCATCTGTTTGGAGGTCTACTTATACTCATCCTTGTCTTCCTGGGTCGGCGTCGAATTAAGTTTTTCGTCCATTTGCTGTTGTTTTGTCTGGCTACATGACACATTGACACATGACATTGCCACTTGAAGTGTGCGACACGCTCTATGATATCTGTGACTTTGGTTTTTTGTCTAATGATCTCATTTCGCACTCTATCCCTCAGGCTGATGCCCAGTATTCTTTGCTTTATCGCTTGTTGCGTCGTTCTAAGTCTGTTTACGCTTCTTTCTGTCAATGTGGCGATTTCTATACCGTAAGTTGAGACTGGCAGCACGCAAGCTTCGTAAACCTTTCGTTTCAGGCTTATTGGCATATTGGAATCTTTAAATACATAATATTAGAGCTTCACAAAAGCCGACCAAGTCAAAGCTACTCTTCTGCCAATCTCCGCCGTTTGATCTTCCTTACCAAGCTTTACTGTGTGTCCGATATATGTACTGATCTACGTTCTCTATAATTTGGCCTTGAATTTCCAAATGTTCCCCTGTGTGGCTCATTATTTTAGTTTTGCTTATAATTATTTCAAGTCCCACTGTTGTTGATACGTGATTTAGATATTCTAGCATTGTTCTAAATTCCTCAAAGGCTAGGTGAAGTTGAATATTATATTCATTTGCCTTTTCAAGGCGTACTTTTAGTGTTTGAAGGTGATCCAAGGTATCCTTTTCTAAAACCAGCTTGCTCTATCGGTTGATATTGGTCACGTTTTGATGTTAACCTGTTTGTTATGATCCTCATTAATAATTTACACAAGTGAGAGAGCAGACTTATCGAGCGATAATTCTCTATGTCGGTGTTATCTCACTTTTTAAATATTAGGATGACTTCCCTGTTATGCCAGTCTTTTGGTATTTTACCTTTATCCAGGCATTTGCTGAATAATAATTTTAAGACGTGTGTTAATGTTGGTCCTCCATTTTTCAGCATATGGCGTGAAGGACAGACCCTTTACAAAAAAAATAAACACGTGTGAAGGAAAGGCCATTCCCAAGATCAATGAGGCGTGATTTCCAAACGCCAACTAAAATTTATTAGCAGTTACATTTACCATGAAATGTACAAAGTGATTTTTTAAAAAGTCAATTGTAGCAAGCCTAGAAAAAAAGCTATTCCGTCTGCAGTCAGCTGTAATGAGCTTTAAATGACATTTACCTGTATGTCAAACTGTGTGACAGTTCAGGTAGTTAAAAATTTTGGCCCAACAAAATGTGAAAATGAACAAGTATTTAGTTGCAACTGATTTGTAATTTATTAACGTAAGTAAATTACAGGTTTTTCGTCAAGATTTCT
>JABXWE010068485.1:0-13540 GCA_014611495.1 Limonius californicus | reverse complement strand
GTCAAATTAGTATGTGAGAGTAGTTTCTGATATCTAAAATTAATTTCACATAAATGAAATATAAAACGTATATTTTAAATTTCGCACAAATAGTTATTTATATGTCAAATTCATATGTGAGATGATTTTCAGTTATCTGAAATTAATTTCACATATCTGAAATGTGAAACGTATATTTTAAATTTCGTACAAATAGTTAAAAGGTTATTACATAGTTGAACTATAATTACCGCTAGAATTTAAAATTCAAATACATTCAAATTACAGGTTACCATTTTTTTGTATCACATTCCATAATCTTATAATTCACTACCGTTTGATAATTAAACATTTTTGAAATTAATTATTTTTTGATATCTGAATTTAAAGTGTGATATTTGAAATTAGTTTCACATATGTGAAACTGACACCAGGTATTGTAAATTTCTCGCAAGTAGTTAAAAGATCATTACGTAGTTGAACTATAGTTATTCGTAAATTAAAAATTTAACTATATTCAACTTTCAGGTTATAATTTTTTTGTTGCACAATACCTACTTCAAAATGTTGTAATTCAGTACTGTTTAAAATTTGTTAAAATACATGCTAGATATGTGAGGTTATTTTCTGATATTTGAAATTATTTGTGATATTTGAAATTAAGTTTACATATCTGAAACTAAACCCCCATATATTATAAATTTCGCACAATTAGTAAAATGGTAATTACATTACACACAGTTGAACTCTAATTACTGCCCGAATTTAAAATGCAGTAACGTCTGACGTTTGTTTAAATATTTTCGAAGTAATTTGGTTGTATTTGAAATACATACTAGATATGTGAGATTATTTTCTGATATCTGAAATTAATTTGTGAAATTTGAAATTAATTTCACATATCTGAAACTAAAACCATGTATTTTAAATTTTGCACAACTAGTAAAAACCTCATTACATTGTTGAACGATAATTACGGCGTGAATTTAAAATTCAACTGCATCAAATTTAAGGTTTTGTTTATATTTTATGATTTATAATATCAAGAAATGTCTGCAAAAAAATGCCAACTTAATAGATAGCGAGGATCAAATCGACATAAATATAGTTTATAATGTGTCCAGTGAAATTTTTAGGATGTGTAATTAAAATTCAAATAGAAATTGGCCAGTATATTTCAGATATCAAAAATTCATTTCACATATTACAAATCGTTAAGGTGTAAGTCGTTTTCATATTAATATTAATATGACCACCTTTTAATTGAAGCTAAAAATCTTTCCATATGTGATTAAAGTAACATTCATTTTCTGTGTATGAGAAACCCACACAAACCGCTATCTACAGAGGGATTAACAGTTTAACAACCTACAAATTAGAAAAAAAGGTATAGAACTTGCAATTAACAGCAACATACAGTACATTCTATTGAAATTTTTGAAAGAGTAATATAATAGATAAAAAGAACAACGTGTGGAGTAGGACTTCTTAATAACAACAAGCAAACCTTACTCTTATGCTTAATATCGCTTATCTTATTCTGTTACTATCAGAAAACGATACTTCTTTATAAACTACTCAAAAAATGAATAGGGGTATTGTAATATAAACTATATATGTTGGTATTTGGCGGCTAATGGTCGTCTATTATTGATAATTATCAATTATATAATTAGAGCAAGCGGCAATGTTTGATGTTACAAAAAAAACAATCGAATCCGGTTGCAATTGTTTAACCGTATTAGTGAAAGTCAAGTTTGTATGTTTGATTGAATAATCGTTCCTGTCTTCTTAAGATCTTTTTCGTTCATTGCTTTTTATTCGTGTGTTACATTTGTGTTCTTAATAATAAACACAATGCAGAGAAACCATTTAACAATAGAACAACGAAATTTAGCGTTGCTATGCACCAAAGAAGACATCGCCAGGTCGACATTGCTGATGTGTTAGGAACCACGCAGAGCGTAATTTCATGTGCCTTAGAGAAACAGGTACGATTGCAAGAAGGCCTGGAAGGGGATCTTTTCGCATCACAACACCTTGTGAGGATCGATTTGTGATAATTAATGCAAGAATGCCCACTTTTTCAACTGCCCGACTTCTACAGCAAGTACTCCAGAATGCCACAGAAAATCGAGTCTCCGACCAAACTGTGAGAAATCGATTGTTTGAGGTAGGACTTTAATTCATACCGACCCCTAAAATGTCCTGCAAGAACTGTGATTCAACGAAGATACCGGGTGGAATGGTTAAGACGTAGGCTTCAAGAAGCGACACCGTGGGATGATATACTGTTTTCAGACGAGTTCAAATATTGTCTCAGCAATGATAGCTGGCGTCAAAGAGTATATCGTAGTGTCGGACATCGTACCTTATCTCAGTATACCCAACCAGTCGTTGCCTTTGATAGTGGTGGTCTAATGGTCTTCTTCTTCATCCTTTAGAAGGCGATATCGTCTGTTTTTCTTCTGGAAACACCATACTGGTTGTTGTGGTTGTTCTTGAAATGTTGACTGCTAGCTGTCACGCCATCTTATGATGGTCTCCCTAGAGGTCTTCTGCTATGGGGTTTTCCGTTGCGGACTATTTTAGGTATTCTAGTATCGGCCATTCTGGATACGTGCTCGCTCCATTCTCGTCTTCGCCTTCTCACCCATCGTACTCTGTCTTCCACCTTGCATTTATCTTTTATGTGTATTCCGTTGTATGTCCCACATCGTGTATCCAGCCATTGTTCTTAGCGCCTTCATTTCTGTTGTCCTCATTTGTCTCTTTGTTGTCGCAATGTCTTATGGTATGGGCTGGAATTTCTTTAGGGTAGCGTACTGACCTCCATATTGTCATTGGTACACTCACGGGCCAACGTTATGCCCAAAAGATCATTATGGACCGTGTTCTGAACCGTCGCAACGCTGTTAGACGGGAATATTTTGTTTTTATTGACGACAACGCAAGGCGGCATCGTGCTCGGGTTGTTTTAGAGATGCTTCGAGATGAAGAAATAAACCATCTTGCTCTTCCTCCGCTATCTCCAGAGCTCAACCCCATCGACCATGCATGACCTTTTGCAGAAACAGCTGGATCATCACAATCCAAGGCCTACCACTGTGCAACAACTGAAGGATGTATTGCCGATACTGTGGCATCAAATTCCACAAGAACATATTCATAATTGCATTGAGAGTACGCCGGCAAAGTGCAGAGCAGTTATTACTGTCAGAGGAGGTGCCACACGGTATTAGAATTTAGTTAAATGAAAGGAGACAATAACGATTTTCATTATAATACTGTTAAATTTCTTCTTTAAACGTACCTTCCTTGTAATTTTCAGGTTCATTACTAAAAAGACGTTACATTTTGTTGTTTTGGTAATTTTTTTAAATTATAAATACAATTGATATTGCCTTTACGTGACTTATATTCATTTTTGAGTAGTTTATTAATGTTGCGTCTACTGCGGGCATTTTTATATGCATGATATATCGTTATCAGTGAAGGATTTTATGGGAAATACGAGGAGTGTTCAAATTTAAACAGGAATGTTTAAATTAAAACCCAATCTGAGACACTAAATTAATTAATATAACATAATAATTTCGATGTCAGAAAGTGGTGTTTATTGTAGCGTGGAACAACGCATAATAATTTTATTACGAGCACAATAAGGCGATCAATGTCTTACTAAAAGTCGGGTATTTGAGAGGTAGACATTTTTACAGACGGGAAAACTCGTTTAGAATGACATGCGGCACCTTCAGTTAATCGTGAAAATGAAGAAAACGCCAATGGCCTTATTCAGCAAGACGGGTAGCAGTTCATCAAATTTCACAAAATTTACAAATTAGTGTCGGAAGTATTGATGACCCCATAAAAAACAAGCTAACGTATCGTAAGGTGTGTACTAGGTGGATTCCACGATTGCTGACCGAAAAACACAAGTCGAATCGTTTGCAAGTCGCTTCTTCTTAACTTCAGTGATATAAAAGAGAAGGAGACAAAGTTTTGGAGGTAATTGTGACAACTAATGACACCTGAGTACATTATTTTACTCCTGAATTAAGAGGTGTCATACTGTCACATCTTCAAAGCCAAGGAAAACAAAATCGGTGGTAAAGTGATAGCAACATTTTTTTTTTCGGATAGTCAAGGTGTGCTGTTTGTTGATTTCCTTACAGAACGTCATACCATTATTGCAAACTACTATTCGACACTTTTGCATGAAATTAAGCAGGCGATCGGGAACAAATGGAAGAGAAGACAAAGTTCTGCTTGCTATCTCCAAGAAAGTGCTCGCCCTCATACCGCAGAAATAATTGAAACCATAAGCAAAGTTTAGCGGGACCTTTTTTCGTGTACAGCATATACTCCTGGTCTTGCTCCTTCCGATTTTTATTTGTTTGGTCCAGGAAGGTATTAGAAAGCTTCCAAATTTGTAGCGCAAGTGTATCGCTAGGCTGGGGGACTCCATTAAATAAAAAGTAATACAGTGTTCAGCTTAATATTATAATACCCCTTTTTATCAAGAAGTTCCTGTTACATTCGAACACTCCTGGTAGTTAAATGTTAAAATATCAAAAGGTTACATCTTGTAATTGTCATGGACTTACGTTTATGGATGCAAGGGAGATCGCAAAATTTGGCTGAATGTAGCTATTCAGACACTCTACTCGCAGGTTTTCAATCTTAAAACCAAAGGCAAAAAAGTTAAATATAATGGGAGGAAGTTATAAACATTTTCATGTGACTTAATAATATTCATTCGGTATTTAAAGAAACCAGGCTATTCAACATATGTATGTTATTTACCTACATCTACATTGATTATTTGTAGATATATTTATACAAACTTCCTCAATTTAAGTCTTAGAACAAATCTCGTGCCTAGGAAATTTGATAGCTGAGGTCGGAGTTCAAGGCATTAGTCGATAAGAAACTTTCGATTGAAATATGCCCTAATGACAGTTTATTTTATATATAACTAGAGATATTGAAATTAAATAGGAAATATGTAAAAAACGTTGCTGGGCCAATTACAAAACGTAAAACTTATTTTGATTTGGTGTATAGTTTTTTTCATAATAATACATTTGCGGTATATTTCTTTATAATTTCGAACCGAAGTTGTTTCTTAGAAATTATTTTAACGTAGAAAAATATATTTTAGTCATTTGTAACCAGCAAGACACTTTTCATGTTTTAAAGCTTTGCATAATAAAAAATCACACATGAACACATGCATCTATAGTGGAAATGTTAGATAACACACGACTAAATGTAGCAATATCTCGTAATTTATATTTATTTGAAACAGCTATACGTTTCATTATGACAAATTTTGAACAGGCTTTTTTTAAGGTTAGGTTTTTGTTTGGAGCTTTTATTTGACTTAAATATAACAATAATAACTCACTGTTGAAGTTATGACAATCACATAACTTACTTCAATTGTCATTGTTCTAGTATAAGCGTTTTTAGTAATTAAACGAGGGTATTTCAATTTTGTGTTATCTAACATTTCCACTACAACGCTTGCGCAGGAGTAGAAGCATGAAAATGGAAGTTAAAAAATTTTATGATTACGCACTTACTGACTCGCTCGAGCAGGTGGAAGAAGATGATGACTCCTGGCATTCCTTTTCCCTCAGTAATTTATCCAGTTTGTCGTATTCATCCCTCAGGTACCATATTTCCCGGCGCAGTTGATCATTTTCGCGCTTCAATTTTTTTATGTCTGATTGACCTGAAAAACGAGGTTTCGTGAACTGATTTCGTTTATAGGCCTGCTCGTAAGTTTACGGGAATTGGGTGAGATTTTCACAATCTAGTGGTTATTTTTGGAACGAGTCCAATATCACATTTAAAAGGTGTCTAGGACAACTAATTAGAACGTTTTATTTTGAGATTCTTTTAAATTAACTGCTTCAAACTACAAGACGTTGTTGTTTTAGAATCCGTAGCTATAAATTAAATTGAAAGGAGTGAGGCGATAAATAGGTAGGTTTACATTAAGCACAAGTAATTTATTAGTAAGAAATGTATTGTCTATCTGTGTGAGTTAAAAAAGATAAGCGTAATGGTTTGGTTTTTAGAAATCCATCCAATTAAAATCTATTATATGTACAGTAGGAATAAAAATAAACTTTGGTTCTGTAACTTCAATGGTAGCGGCGCTAAAAATTGTCAGTTCTGCTGGATGCAGAAACATATCCTCACTCCGATGTTACCAATACAACAAACAAGAAACGACGTATATTTAACTGTCGCCGTTTGATCATTTCCCCGTTCATCATTCGATTTTTAGTTAGTGTTCGTCTTACTTTAACAAAGTTATATGATGACCTTGCTTTTTGTATGCACGCGCAGGCTCGTGGATTGTTGCCAGATTGCAAAATTAATAAGAAATTAAAGAATCTCGCTAGTATTATTAAAATTACTATAAAATGGTACTAGGTAGTTATAATACAGCAGAAATTTCATGAAAAATCTTATTTGTGAGCAGTTTACGTAAAAAGTATGACAAGTCTTTTACAGGTGCACGCGCAGACACATGCATAGTTGCCAGATTGCAAAATTAACAGGGAGTCAAATGAAAATGGTACTAGTTATATGTTACACATTCGTATTAGCAATAATTCCCCAAACCTCATCTTATTTGTGAGCAGTCAACGTAAAGCATATGGCAAGCCTGTTACAAATGCACGTGCAGGCGTACACATTGTTGCCAGATTGCAAAACTAATTAGTACTTAAAGAATCCCACTAGTATTAATGGAATTATTATAAAATGGTAGTAGTTACATGTTACACATTATAAATTACAGAACTTGTCTTATATTAGCAATAATTCCATCTTACTTGTGAGCAGACAAGGTAAAGTATATTATTACAAGGCATGCGCAGACATGTCCACTGTTGCCAGATTGCGAAATTAACAAGGATTCGGAGAATCTCACTAGTATTATTAAAATTACTATCAAATGTTACTAGGTAGTTATAATATAGCAGAAATGTCATGAAAGTTATCTTATTTGTGAGCAGTTTATGTAAAAAGTATGACTAGTCTTTTACATGTGCACGCGCAAACACATACATTGTCGCCAGATTGCAAAATTAAGAAGAGATCAAATGAAAATGGTGCTAATTATATGTTAGGCATTTTTATTAGCAATGATTCCCCAAACCTCATCTTATTTTTGGGCAGTCAACGTAAATTATATGGTAAGCCTGTTACAGGTGCATGCGCATACGTGCACATTGTTGCCAGATTGCAAAACTAATTAGCAATTAAAGAATTTCACTAGTATCAAGAGATCCAAAAAAAGCTGATCCTCAGCGGGCTGTGGAATGAAAAGTCACGTCTTTACTAGACTAAAGGAATGTTTATAATATCAATTCCAGCTTACACAACCTAACCTGAAATTGACAATATAAACATTCCTTTAGTCTAGAAAAGACGTGACTTTTCATTCCACAGCCCGCTGGGGATCAGCTTTTTTTGGATCTCTTGATATTAATGGAATTACTATAAAATTGTACTAGTTATATGTTACACATTATAAATTGCAGAATCTGTCTTGTTTTAGCAATAATTCCATCTTACTTGCGAGTAGTCAATGTAAAGCAGATTATTACAAGGCACGTGCAAACATATGCACTGTTGCCAGATTGAAAAATTGACAAGGATTCAAAGAAACTAGTATTGTTAAAATTACTATAAAATGGTATGTACTAGTTATATTTTACACATTATAAATTGTAAAACTTGTCACATATTAGCAATATTTCCATCTTATTTGTGAGCAATCAATGTCAAGCATATTATTACAAGGCACGCGAGACATATTCATTGTTGCTAGATTGCAAAATTAACCAAGATTCAAAGAATCTCACTAGTATGATTAAAACTACTATAAAATGGTACTAGTTATATGTTACACATTTATAAATTGTGGAACTTCGGGTATTAGTAATATTTCCATCTTATTTGTGAGCAGTCAATGTAAAGCATATTATTACAAGGCACGCGCAGACACATGCATTGTTGCCAGATTGCAAAGTTAGCAATGAAAATCAAATGAAAATTGTACTGCTTATATACACATTATAAATTGTAAAAAATGTCGGCTCTAAGCAACAATTCTATAAACGCTAACTTATTTCTGAGCAGTTATCGTAAAGCGTATGATAAGCCTGTTGCAGGTGCCCCCGCCGACGCATGCATTGTTGCCAGATTGTAGAATTAACAAGGAAATAAATGAAATCGGTACTAGATATATGTTGGACATTATAATTTGTCAGCTATTAGCAATATTTAATTCAATAAATGCTATCTTCTTTGTTAGCAGTCACGTGAAGCATATGACCGAACTTTACAGGTACACCCGCGGATTCCTGGAAGTTTAAATCTTTACATTAAATGCGTTGGTTATGTTTCGAGTTGGAAGCTTGTTCCGCGTTTCCAGCAGTTTTTCTGTGTATCCAGTAGTTTTTTGTGTCTGCAGTAGGTGTTTGTGTTTCTTGCCATTTCTGCGTTTTTAATAGTTTTTTTCTGCTACCAGTAGTTTTTTGTATTACCAATGGTTTGACTGTGTTTCTGGTAGCTTGTTTTGAGAGTAGTGTTGCTGCGTTTCCGTTTGTGTTTCTGTATTGCTAGAAGTTTATTTGTGTTTTGGGTAATTTGTTTCCATCCGGTTTCCTGTGCTTCTAGTAGTTTTCCGGTGCTTGGGGTAGTTTTCAGTTTCCAATAGTTTTTCGGTACTTCCAGTAGTTTTTGTGCGTTTATAATAGTTTTCTGTATTTTCAGTACTTTTTCTGTGTTTCTAGTAATCCTTCTGTTCATAAAAATGGTTTTTTAATAAGAATGAAGTTTGTAGTTACGTGATATGACCTCTACCAATGTGTTCGCTCATAGTAAGTCGGAGATCTTTCATTTTATTATTCTTTCAATATATCATAAACAATCAAACATTTTAGAGGGTTTTCAAAATGGGTTTGTTGTTATTTGTACATATTAAACCATTTGTTATGTTTCATTGAGACAATGTGTATGCTCATACAAGTGTTGTTTCCATAGCAAAACTAAAATTAAAGTCCAATTCGCTGCCACATCCACCTTATTAACTTGATTAAGCTCCATCGAACTTCTATTCATTGTCTCGCTTAAAAAAAACTAGGTGGAAAAAGATTTTAGTCAGATGAAGTTAAAGACCGTTTTACAGCCCTTAAAAAATTGGAATAGCTTTGGAGCATTGTTGCTCCAAGTGAATTATTAAAGAAGATTCAGTTGAAACAAAACTATCGCGACACACTAATGAAACCAGGAATATACTAAATACAGGAAGACTAGTTAGTTCTAAAAAGAACAGCTTTTGACAAAAAATGCAGAAATAATTCGCATCGGTTCAAATAAATGATATTTATAGACGTTAATCAAACTCAGACATACGGTAAGGGTATCAAAAGCAAGCATTAGCCGACTTAACCACAGATTTTTTGAAAGCTCGTTAATCTTTTCTTTGAGATAGTATTCGCCATATTTTGTAATAAATATTTTGTTAATAAATATAATGTATTTTACTAGGTGTTTTTTGAAATTAACTTTTATTTACGTAAGAAAGTTAATTCAACATAAACTTTGGCTATTTATTTATGGAACGACTTCTAAATTTAAGTCGTTTTATTAAAAAGTCTGATATTCTTCAACGTGTAGGTTGTTACAGTGCGTATGTGATATTTACGTAACTCAATTTTCGTGTCTTTTTAATTGAAATCAAACGAACCAGTAAATTGGAGACAACAATTTTAGTAAGATATGCGTTAATGGAATCGTAAAGTGGCACAAACATTTGGTTTAAATTCCTTGATTAAAACAGAAGCAGATGTTGTTGCCGGGAGAGTGATTAATGATTTGGAGGTATCATTTGAGGTGTTACTAAGTGGAGATTTAACAATAACATAAATTGGTCGTGAAACAATATTAGGCCACTGTGGCGTTTGCAAAATAACTGTGACTTATTTTTTTATTGGTACAAACTGAATATGAATAAAATAATTGGATCTGAGTAAAATAGAGTGTAATTAAAATTTAAATTTTTACCAGCCTTGGGAAAATGATAATAAGAGGAGAGAGATAAAAAGTGAGAGAGGAGGGGGAAGAAGATGGGAAGAAAATGAGATAAGAAATAGGAGGGTGCTTGAAGGGGAAGGAAGGACGGAGAGGAGAGATAGAAAATGGGAGGTGAAGAAAAAAATGAGAAAAGAAATAGGAAAGTGGATTAAGGGAGAACAAAGGGGGGGAGAAGGGGAGACAAAAAAGGAGGAGTGCAAGCAACTTTGGTGTATAGGTGTACTTACGTCGCGGCATTTCGACGTCTCGACAGACGCCATAACTACTCCCAAAAATCTCAAACAATACCCCAATAGTCTCCAAACAAACACCTAAGAATCTCAAACTATACCGCAAATCCTAAAGATACACTAAAAATCCTACAAATATACCTCAACGTCCTAAAATATACTCCAAAAACCCTAAAAATAACCCAAAATCCTGACGATATACCCTAAAGAAGCCTTAATAATACATTAAAAAATCTAAAATATACCCCAAAATTCCAAAAAAAGACTCGAAAACCCTTAAATATACTTCACAATTCTAAGTATACGCCAACAATCCTAAATAAATGCCCCAAAACTCCTAAAAATAACCCAAAATCCTAAAAATCACCCCAAAAATAAAAATACTCCATAATTCATTAAAATACCCCAAAAACTCTAAAATATACCTCAAAATCCTAAAAAAAAAACACTCCAAAACACCCACATATCCTGAAAAATACCATGAAATCTTAAAAAAGAACTTAAAGAAAAAATCGTAATAATATCCCAAACTGAATTTGAGAACAATAATTAGTAGTAAGTAAAATAGACTAGTAATTAAAATTTAAATTTTTATCAGCCTAGTTGGACAGAGGGAAGAAAGGAGGAGGAGAGAGATACAAAATCGAAGGGGGGAGAAGAACGGAAGAAAATGAGGAAAAAAATAGAAGAGTGCTTGAAGGGGAAGAAAGGGCGGAGAGGAGAGAATATAGAAAATAGGGGTAGAAAAGAAAATGACAAAAGTGAGAAAAGAAATAGGAAAGTGGTTGAGGGAAGAACAAGTGGGGGAGAAGGAGAGAGCAACTTGGCGCTATTCCGACGACTCGGTCGCGCTTTGCCACAGACACCACAAAGCCTCCCAAAAATCTCACTCTGATATCCTCCTATCAAATACCCAAAGTATACTCCAAAACCCAAAGATACCCCAAAATCTCTAAAAAAATGCCCCCTGATGATATACCCGAAAAAATCCTTAATAATAATTCAAATAATTTAAAACACCCCAAAATCCTCAAAACCCCTTAAATATACCCCAAAATCGTAAACATATACCCCAAAAACTGTAAAAACATACCCCAAAAAATCGAAAAATGCACCAACATCCTGACGATATACCCTAAAAATCCTTAATAATACATCAAAAAATCTAAAAACCCCCCAAAATCCAGAAAAACTCAAAAATCCTTAAATATTCCTCAAAATCCTAGAATATACTCCAACAATCCTAAATAAATGCCCCAAAATCCTAAAAGTATCCATAATCGAAACTATATAAAATCTGAAAAATTACACCAACAATAAAAAAAACTTCATAAATCTTAGTAATACCCCAAAAATCCTAACATATACCCCAAAATCCTAAAAAATACTCCAAAACACCCATACATCCTGGTAAATACCATAAAATCTTTTAAGATACCCCAAAATTATAATAATACCCCAAAAACTAGATCTAAGCAAAATACACTAGTAATTAAAATTTTAAGCATTTTGGTGTTTAAGGATATCTTGTTTTGCTTGGAAAGCACTCTATGTGGTTAATTTATAATAAATATTCCTATGGTTATACAGGGTGTTGAAAAAAAACGTGAAATACTTAAGGGGTATTATAGTAACACTACTGGAGTTGGAATTACCCCGGATAGACAAAATTCTGTCTGATAAGCCAATGATGGCTTCAGTGCTTAGAGATGCTTAGAAAACCGCGTCCTAGATCTCGCTCTTTCAAATCAACAATCATCAACCATCAAAAATTAGTCGAAAAATATTATTAATATGTAACGCAATCAAACATAATTAATTGTCTTGTAGTTTTAAAAGCGTATGAAATGCCATCCTTCCTTGTCGACACATGATCTACATCTACATCTACTCAGGGGGAAAGTTCGCACGTTTTCGAAAATTGCTTTGTTTGTATTGTTTGGCAGTTTTCTTCAATTCGGTGTTGCAACTCGACAACGTTATTTACAGGCTACAGTAATTTATTCAATAACCTAAACTCAAAAGCCCAGTGACATAAAGTTGAGACCGTTTGTGTCTATTCGCACATAATTTGTAAACTATATATCTGGTGGGCCGACTAAGTTGTCCCCC
This sequence comes from Limonius californicus, assembly GCA_014611495.1. NCBI lineage: Eukaryota > Metazoa > Arthropoda > Insecta > Coleoptera > Elateridae > Limonius > Limonius californicus. Next base: position 1,094 of record JABXWE010068485.1, on the reverse strand, counting down.
CTTAAAAGTGATTGACGCAACACAACATACATGTATTACAACAATTGAAATTATTTAACTTGGTAGCACAGCTCCTCTTCCAATCCAATCCATTCACTTCACCGTTGTTAACGAATTTTTCTTCATCGCCAAACAATACATTATTTAGAAAAAAGCATCCGGAAAAAGTTGGTTCTGAAAGAAATCGTAACTTTCTATGAGGGTTATTTTTATGCACTTCGTCCACTAAAGTAACGTGATAGGGATGAAATATATTTTCTTTCAGAATTCTTCTAACTCAAGTTTTACCAATACCCACATTTCTGCTTAGATCTCTTTGACTGGCATGGGAATTCTCAATCACTGCCTCTAACACTGGTAGTTGATTTTACATGTTTGTAATCGTTCTGGGCCTACATCTTCTGGAACTAACCAATTTATCTTCGTTTTTAGAGAAGTTTCAAGACGCCTAAATATTTTCTAGGCGGTGGTCTTCTAGTTGGATAGCGCCTGATATATAAATTGTGGACTGCAGCCGTACTTGTAAATTAATATTGCTTGAGCAACAACCTCATACAACGAACAGAGCATCTCATATTGCTTTCTGTTAGACATTTAGATAAGCGTGTAAAAAAATAATTCGAACAGACGTTACAAAAATAGATTAAGACCAACCACATAACTCAGAAGATAATTTTATTAAGATATAACATATAATTAATATCAACAAAATACTAGAAGAACTTCCTCTATAACATTCTGCTTTGCCCAGCATCCGGTTATTATTATTGATAGCAGTTTCTACGAGCCCCATTCATCATTAATTTAATAATTTAAATTGATTTAATTAAAGTTTTACCGTTAAATAGTTCAGATAATATAAGTCGATATTATTCAGGTTTGTTATGCAAGGGGCCTCGGTGGAGTAGTGCGGATATGCGCTGCCACTCGAGGTCACAGCGAAATGTGGCCAATCGGCTGCGGTATTCGAATCCCGACTGGAGCGATCTCATTTCGCTTAGTTAAGTTTAGGGTGCATGTTGCATGAATGTGTAGTGTGTAAAGGACACCCGCAACCCCCTGAAGTAATCGGTTCGGGGGGGGGGGGGGGGGGG
>JABXWE010068477.1:0-14142 GCA_014611495.1 Limonius californicus | reverse complement strand
ATATATATATATATATATATATATATAACACATTGTGCGTTTTTAAATTGACACGATGCATATAAACGTATATGTTCTTTGTATCTGGTATAAACAATTGTAAATGTCTAGCCTATATAAACAGAATTATACTGTGAAACGGTTAATTATAAACACCTGATTTTTACAAATCATTTGTACAATCTTTTGTTAGAATTAGGTGTTTGCAAATTAAACTATTCACAGTGTAATTCTGTACACAAAGGCTAGATCTTTAGAAATGTAGATCCTATGTACAAAGAATATACATGCTCAAATAAATACGCACACAATCATACACTGACATCAAATAATATAACAACAGTTCTACACTTCTGAGATGATAACGTAAACTGGATATACTTCAGGCCTTTGAAATTCACAAGCAGACTTTAACAAATACACCTTTAATGAGCACATAAATTCCTCCCTTTTGGAAGTTTTGGAAGAGTAACTCCGAAGCCCAGGAAGATCTAGTGTACTGTCAGCAACAAACGTTACTATTGCTTTTAAAAATATCGAGCTAGGAGTATATGTTGAAATATGTATGAAGCCCAAAATAAAAAAAAAATTGTTGAAATTGTGAATATTTTGAATTAATAATTAATATTATTTCAAGATACAGTTAACTAATATAGCAAAGTATTTTTATTCTTTAAGAGTTCATAAGAAAAAAATATTTTAGAACCTGCTTTCCCATTTCTTAGATATCAATAAAAAAAATTATCCAATATAAATGTTACTTAAATTATATATGTATAAAAACGAACTGGAAATTGTCCAAGTATTAAAAAATTTCTCCATATTGCTAAAATATGCAAATTCCAATTGGTCTAAATCAGTTTCAATTAGCAAAGTTTGTACAGAAACGAAAGCCTTTCCGTGTCTCATCAATATTATGCATTTTGCATATATCCCAGTTCTAGTTATAAAAATAATATTTAGGGATGGCATTGGTACGATTTTTTCTGTTGTATTTGATTGAATTTGTTGTTGATTATTATTCTATCTTCATTGCTGCGTTGAAATATGCAAATATAAAACAAAGAAATTATAGTGTTGTAAGTGGCTTGGTCAGTTATTTTATTGCTATAACTGTAAATAAATTCTAAACATGCACTAGTATTAACTACAATTATTGTTTTCGTATTTCTAGTTTTCTCTCTGGCCATGATTCCAATGCAATATTAAATTTGCTATCCATACATTGATTTTGAGAGAGCAATTACGGTGTATATGGATATTGTTATAAGTAAGATATTGACGTACTCGTATGAATTTTTTGATTCTCACCATTGGTATCTCAGAATCGGGGAGAGATACGAGATCAGTTAAATTAGAGGAATATTGCACTTTTTTATTGTTTCTTTGTTGATTCCATGAATTATTAGGAGTACAAATTATCTACAGATATTTAGTAGGAAATTCAGGTTTTGATATAATTCTTCATGGTGATTGAGAAACTGAAAAGAAATCCTGGATATTGTTATGTTTATTTAAATTTTGCCGCTTCCTTTGAATTAGAGTCATACTTTAATTGCCATCTTCTTATGTCGAGTACAGTTTTCGTCATTTTTCTTTTAAGATTGAGTTATGGGGGGGGGCGGCAATTCCGCAAAGTCTTGAAGTTTCTCTTTGTAAGTCGAAATTGCCGATTTATATTTTGCCTGCACTTGACCTTGGACGCTTTCTGCGAATTTACGTGCCGAATTATTCTGGAATTATTTGATCACATTTCGTAATGTGGTGCAATTCTTTTTGGGGAATCCAGGTTCCCGTTGCGTTGAGTTCGTCAGTCAGTCCTCCATTTTTGTTGACTCCTGCTGCTGGAGTCCATCTACAGGAGCTGTTACGAAATTAAGAAGTCAGTCCTCAATATTCGTTGACTCCGGCCGCTTGAGTCCATCTACGGGGGCCGTAAATAAGTCGAGTGCTGCAGGTGCGGCTTGGGTTTTCGATGGGTATCCATCGCGTGTATTCCCGTATCGCTGCATTACCGTGGAGTGAACAGAATATCGACAAGTGTCGGATGTTAAAGAAAACACGCTGGAATTTATCCCTGGAAAGGCAATTCATTGCGAATTTGCCGATCGCCTTTGGCGGATTATTATTGAGCCCATTTGTTGTTCCTGTACATGTGCCGTTGCTGCGATAAACTATAGGGGTTGTGCAGCAAGTGTTTCGTCAAGAAATCTTCCCGAAGTCGTCTACATTTTTCCCGGACCTGAAAATACCACAGAATTGTGCCTGCTTCGGTATCGATTCCATTCATCGAAATTCAAGGTAAAGTAACCAGTTTGTGTTGTGAAAAGAAACCTTATACAGGCTAACTTGCAAAATTCAACGTAATTAAACCTTTTTTTTTAAACAAGAGGCGAGCTTCAGTCGCCGATTGTCTTTGTTTGCACTACTGACTGTAAAGCGTAATTTGTTTTATATTTTGTTATACTTCTAAACTCGACGCCTCTGGCCATGTAGTTATTTGAAGAAGGTAAATATCGTGCGCCAGCAGCGGCGGGTTTTGTTTCTTGAACGTTCAAACCAACAGTTTGTATTATTAAACTACGAGATCATCGTTTGCTGTCCTTTTTTTGTATTGTGTCATTTCTCATATTTTGATTATATGTGTTTTAATATTTACTGCCTCTTTCATTATTGTGCATTCTGTATTTGCGTGTGTACAAATTTTGCAAGCTTTATAAACAGGAGGGAGGCACAATAAAGATGAGTCCGATTCCCGTAAGCTACTGGCCTCTCGGCCTTCCACGAGGACCTACAATCAGCTATATTTAGAAGGTGGCGCACGCTAATTTTGAGCTACTCTGTACACAACTAGAAAGATTTCTTCTCGTAGGCGGTTTCCGTGAACCTCCCCTACTCCTCTGAGCTAAGCTGTAGGCCCTTTTCCACCTATCCGGTTACGGGTAGACGGAAAAGCTCGTTTGGCCCGTAACAATATTTTGATTCCTTCCTATTTGTCACAAAAAAACTGAAAATTGTGACTGCAGAAAAACATCATAATCTTCCCTACCATTGATGCTATTTCAATTACACTTGGTAATATTATGTTTTTGACCACTCTGAGTTATATATATTATAGCCGCCATAATGTATTTGCACACCATTAGATAATAGCTATTTGTGTATTAAGAGCGCAAAATGATATATTGTCGATTGAAAGAGACAGTTGCCGCGCGACGAAGGAGCGCGGCAATCTCTTGAAATCGACAATGAATTTGCGCTCGAATTACACACAAGATTTTTTCTACAATCGAGAGTTCACATATTTCCAAAAATTTATTTAATTTGAGGAATGAAAATTAAAAGTACAGTTCTTACAATTTTTTATGACAATTCCAGACGATGAAGAAAGTCTAGATGAGTTTGAAATTGTATGTTCCGCCATTGTTACTGATTCAACAATTTGCACTTTAGATAATTCACCTTTACCAAAGATTTTCTGTGCCGTTTCAATTTTATTATTAATGCTTTCTTCAATGTATCCCTCGGCTGTAGAAGAACTTTTCCAACCTCCATGACGTTTCAGTTGGATGATATCACCTCCTCCATTAATTAGAAGCGTAGCTGACGTGCGACGAAAACTGTGACCTGTATATAATTTATAATCTGATAAATTCAAATACTGGGCGATTTCACAGGGTATTTTTCCAATTATATTCATTCCCACCACTTGTTTAGAGCATTTTCCGTTACAATATCGTAGAAATAGACGATATGGGGTGTCGTAATCTGATGGTCTCAACGCAACATACCTTCTGTAGAATGATAAAAAATCAAGTTCTTCACTATTAGTAACAGTAAAGACACGACCTTTTCTTGTTTTTGAGTCAGGAATTTTTACTATTAATAGCGAATCTTTGTCTTCAATGTCTTCTATGGTCATTTTCACAAGTTCATCTCGTCTACATGCACCGAAAACTCCCATAATTAATACTACCTGTCAATAAAATAGCTTATTAATATTTACAGAGTAATGAGTAGTGTTATTTACATTTTTCATTAAAAATATTTCATCTGGCGCTTCATAGAGGAATTTGAACAATTCTTCTTTGGTGAAAGTTCTTGATTTTTTTGGTTTGTATCCTACAGATTGGCGTTTTAGGTATGCGATTAACTTCGTATATTGGCTGATGTCAATATTGTTTCTTACAGTTAATACAGATCGTAGCATTGAGTACACCGACCAAAGTGTAGCAGAATTCATAGTTTTAGCTTTTTCGCTAAAGTAAGCCATCATTACGTTTTCAGTGTACCTTCTAACTTTCCTTGAATTACACCATGTGATGAAGAGTTCGTACTGCTTTTCATACTTTCCCCCGCGACTTTTCTGGCAATAGGTTTAAAGTCGCGACTTTAGCGGCGCTTGCAATTTCAGGTGGTGTACATGAAAAATCACTACAATCATTTTCTTCTTCCATTTTTGCTGCTTCACGCTCACATACGATTATTATTTAGGAAATTTTTCACTCAAATGGAAGATGTTATTTACTTGTTGACATTGGATACTCTGAGCAATGCATATTTGATTTATAGTTAATAATTGGGAGAGCGAGCGTTTTTTTTATTTAGTCGCTTATAAGCGACAAAGTGACATTCATCGAAAAAGATGACGTTTGCGTTGTCAAATACGAGCGCAAATGCCTACTTTGGATATCGATTGTAGAAAAACAAACAATTAGCTTCTCATATTGGTAACCAGCATAACCTTTTCCTCTGAAAAAACTAGTTGAAATTTGGAAAGTTGTGTAACTAAATTATAAAATCGCAAATGCTTTGAAGAACAATTAAAACAATAAATAATTAAGGTGATAGATTGTATTACCAACTGCCATATAAACTCCCCAAATACTGTAAACATTTTATTGGTCTAACGATAGCAAGATAGCAAACTCATAAACACCAGATAATTATTTAAATAGTTCAAAGTGCATGCCATTATTTATGATGGGTTGGTCCTTAAATTCATTTCGTCCACTGCTTTTTGGATAGTTTGGAGTCTAACACATTTTAGATTTTGAAGCAAAGATCTTTGATATTTTCCGTTGGAGTTGCATATACATGCTCTTTTACTTTGTCCCACAGAGTTAATCCGCAGGAGTTAAGCATGATGATCGTGGAGGCCAAACTTGTCAAGCCATGAATTTGAAAAATACGAAATCTCGAAGAATGCGGGCGTTGTGAGGACCAACTACGTCTTGCTGGCACCACTTATGCTGTTGAAGGGTTACTAATGGCAATTCGTCTACCATATCTTTTTAAATTTCTTTGCAAAAAATAGCCTGGCCGAGGTCCATTGATACAAAATGGACCCAGAACAGCTATATTATATCTAAAAGACCATTCCATACGTTTAAAGAATGTCGAACTTTGGACTAGTCTCTCTTATTAAACGGGGATTCTTTGTTGCGTAGTAATGAAGACTTTTTCTGTTAAATATTCCCGAGTTTGTGAATAAAGACTCATCAATCCATAGTATTTTTCCGGAAAATAAGTATTTTGCTTCAGTTTTTCACGAAACAAAAGTTCAGTCTTCTAGCTACATCACCAGGATGAAGAGTTTGTACAGGTGTGACTGAAGTAGCATCAACGGTAGGAAAGATAATAATTTTATAATGGCATCATAATTTTTGGTGTAATATCAGGAACCAATCAAAATAAACAAGATTTTTTTAGATCCTCAATCGTCATGAAGAAGGGTTATTTTTTAAATTCAACTGTCCTCATATCTTTTACCTTTTCCGAGGTACTAATGGTGAGCATCTAAAAAATTCGCCATCCTGTATAAATTGCTTGAAATAAATTTGAAGGCTCATTATTTTACAATACTATAAAAGCATTTGTATTACTGGTATTGAATCTTTATACTATAGAAAGTGTACTGCATGGTAACTAAAATATAGTGGCTTCCTACCATGACTCACAGAGTTATCAACGAAAGTTTACTTCGTTGACGTATTGGGTCTGAAATAAACAAAGAAATTGCAGTGTTACTGTCAATATAAGTGCAGAAAGGGGAATCTATGAAAAACTAAAGGCGATATTGTGGCCTTGAAGTAACTGAAGAATATTAAGTTTATACCGGGTGATTCACGGGAGAATACGAAACTACCATTCCAAAAATAGGCAACCCAAAGTACATACCATAAGGTACTGCGATATTTAAATTTTATAGACAGCGCTATGATTCAGAGATGTCTGTTTGGTATCTGTTCTATTCAATTTTTAAGTAAAGTTAGTGTGAACGAGCTCCAGTGTGGTCCAGCGGTTAGAGCACTGGGCTTCGGTGCGGAAGGTTGGGAGTTCAATCCCCCGACTCGATGCTTGACGGGCGGCCTACCCCGTTGCTTTAAATAATTGCGTACCTACTTTCGAATTAACAAGGGGGTAATAATGCGGTTGTCTCCTGCGTGATGCTCACCATATCACCACGTGTAATTAATTTGGCACGCGGCAACAGGGTATGAGAGCTAGGATACGGGAGCTCTGGCCTTCCGCCTGGCAGACCAAACCCTTTCATGGGGTGTATGTAGAGACCCATCATTATTATAAATGTGAACGGAAACAACAAAGTCTTATTTATAATTATCTAAGTTTAAGTATTTGGAATATCAAATTATTCACACTTTGTTTGAGTTGAAGCAGCTTTACTTAAGCGAGTAAAGTGTCCAGTATATCAAGCAGACATCTGTGTTTCATAATATGGTCAATAAAAATCGAGGTATTGCAGGATCGTGTGTAATGTATTTTGAATTTTTACTCTTGGAATAGCAGGCTCGTATTCTCCAGTGAATCCCCTGTACAGTATGTCAAAGGAGTTACTATTAACATTTGGCTGAAAAGGTTTTTGTTCTATGTTGAGAATTGGTGCAGTGAAAATAGACCACACATGCGCATAACGAGTAGCGCCAAGAAGTGAAGAAGCGGTTAACATGGCTGCCCATGGCGAATTAAGTTTTGGAATGCAACCAACTTATAATAAAAATGTTATTCTTATTACTACTGCTTTATATTTTATAAATAAAGAATTCTAAAATACAACAGCTTTAATACGGAGTTACTTGAATCGGTAAGTTAGAGTCATTATTTATAAGGTTTGATATAGCAGATGTCAGTGGCATGGCCTCCCAGGTCACCTCATTTAACCCTCCTCGTAATTTATTTATAGGGCCATGTGAAAAATATTATTTATGAACAAGTGGTTGAAGCTAATGTCGCGCTATGGTAAGATGGATTAAACATATACAAAACGTTACAGGAGATTTTCAAGGTGTACGACAGTGATTGATGCTCTGACGAGCAGAATTCTATATTTTTGCGAAGGAAGAAATTTCAAACATTTATTGTAACTTGATTTGGTGGTTTGTTAGTATTTCAATGAACTCTAAATGCGTATTTATGAAGTACAAACAATTATGTTGCTTTATTATACGAGTACTTACCATTATTCGAATAACATTTTTTGATTGAAAATAATTTAAAATGTAAATAGCTTTTCTGTATATCTGAAACTGCAATATCAAAGTACACATTGCTAATGATTTTGTTAAATTGCTTGCAGTAACAAGCGTGCATTCATGTGAAATGTGTACACAATATTAAGGCTTTTATTTGCAATTTGTTTTCAATTTCAGAATAATAAATCCGTTTTGGAAAACAAAGCTCCGTCGTTTTATGCGTGGACACGTTTTCCAATACATCAAATCCTGCCGATTCTACAGTGAGTAATGCATACCAATTTGTTTGCGTTCAAAGCTATTACAAAACCAGCAACAGAAATAAATAATTTAAACTGGAAGTTTTGGTCTACTTACTCGTTCTTCTGTAAATTAAGAAACGTTATGGAATCTCCGTATCCAGTGAAAGCATCCTCGGCAATGTAGCTGATATTGTTGGCCCTCAGATCCAGATGGCGGAGACGGTGTAAGCCACGCAAAGCTGACGTGGGAATTGTGTGAATATTGTTATCTCCCAACCGGAGGTACTGCAAGTTTTCTGTGAATTGATAAAAGTTTGCAAAGCTTTCTCAATGTTATTATTATGCATATGAATAATTATCCTCGGGCATTGTTTCCAAAAGCACGGTCCCCGACTGGCTGTGAACAAACGCGACAAAACATCGTGGCTTCGTGCTTTTGTGAACAGCGAAAGCTTTTTATAATGGGGGAGCTTTATGTCTACATACCTAACGTGACATGCGGCATATCTCGCTCGCAATAAATACTAAAATGAAATATTACTCCTAATTAATAGCTTTTCCTACAGTTTAATTACAACAACGACATTATACGTTACATGTTTTTAAAAAATCCTACTTAGCAATTTTAGTTTCCTTCCAAATGAGTATCGTATTCAAGGAATAATAGAACCTAATATATGTTTGAAAATTAAGAATGGACAGGAAATTATTATCGTTCGAAAGTAAGAGCTTGTTGCCGTAGTTCCAAGCTACGTTCGGAGATAGCTTAGGTCAGCGTTTTTCAAACTTTTAGGTTTAGCAGCCCCCTTTTTAAATATGTTATGATACACGCCTCCCTTTCTAGCAAGACGGAAGCTTGAATATTCCCGGGCGCTGTAGAATGGTCCAAAAATTGTGACAGTGGGAACAGAACGTATAAAAACATGACGCGTGTTCAGTTAGGTTAGTTTAATAGTAAGCGTAGCAGCGAGTACATGCATAATATTTCGTTTGTTTTCTGTTGTACCTAAGTGATTCAAATTGTGTACAAATATTTTTCAAGTGTGGTTAAATATTTACGTAATTATATATAAAATATAACGTAATTTTGAGTGTGCAAGTACATTTGAGTCTGTAGATAAAGTAGCTGTCAGCACTTTTAAAGCAAAATCTAGGAAATATTGTGACGAGTATTTGAATTTTGGTTCTATAAATACAGTCGTTAATGGTGAAGAGCACCACAGTGTGTAATATGTTTAAATCTTTTGGCTGCTGACAGTATAAAACCAAATAAACTAAAGAGGCATTTGCAAACAAAGCATAAACATTGTGAAAATGAATCTCACGATTTCTTTGTGACGAAATTGAAAGGGTTTAGTAATCAGAAATTGGCCTTTAATACAGTTTTATCTTTGACTCTGAAAGCTTTCCTTGCATCTTATAAAGTTACATATCGCGTAGCCAAGTGCAAAAAACTCACACTATTGCAGAAAATCTTATTATTCCTGCTCAGTTAGGATAGTTTAATAGTAAGCGTGCCAGCGAGTACGCGCATAATATTTCGTACATCTGTGTCTGCAGATAAAGTAGCTGTCAGCGCTTCCAGAGCAAAATCTAGGAAGTATTGTGACGAGTATTTGAATTTTGGTTTTATAAATACAGTCGTTAATGGCGAAGACCGACCACAGTGTGTAATATGTTTATATATTTTGGCTGCCGACAGTATGAAACCAAATAAACTAAACTAAACTTTGCATTTGCAAACATACCATAATAAAGCTCATGAAAATAAATCTCGCGATGTCTTTCAAATTGAAAGAGTTTAGAAATCAGAAATTAGCCTGTAAGTAATAAAATTTTATCGTTGCCTCCGAAAGCTCTGCTTGCATCTTATATAGTTGCATATCGCGCAGGCAAGTGCAGAAAATCTCACAGTATTGCGGAAAATCTTATTCTTCCTGCTGCCATTGATATAGTCACCAATAGTTGGAGATTCAGAAAATACCAGTATCAAATATTACTATTAGTAGGCGCGTTGATATGGTAGACGATCTGTAGGAGCAGCTTCTTTCGTAGTTTACCAAACCAACCAAATTAATTGCTATTTAGCTAGACGAGGCGACGAATATTATCAAAGATGCGCTTTTAATAGCTTACGTTCGTTATTGCGATAATACATCTATATGCGAGAACTTACTTTTTTGCAAAGAAATTGAGAAAAGAACTACAGTTGCGGATCTATTTCAAATAACTGATAATTATATAGTATATGAAGTGGAAAAATTGTATTGATGTTTGTACTGATGGGGCACCGGCGATAGCAGGAAAATATGATGGTCTACAAGCACTTATACGTAAAAAGAATTCGAATGCCTCTTGGCACCATTGCACGATACACAGCGAATCACTCGTTTCGGAATCCAGCCGCCCAGGACTTCATTCATATCTGTTGTAAATTATATAAAAACTAGACTATTTTCTTCAATGTGCTCAATATGGACTCTGACCATTCAGCACTATTGTTCTACTGCGAATCTTGATGGTTATCACGTGGAAAAGTTATACAATGGGGTTTTGAGCTTAGACAGGAAATATATGCATTTTTGAAAAAAAACATCACTATGAAGCTGAGAATTTTGAACGGAAGTGACTTATTTGCAAGGAAAAAATATATAATATATTACAACTAAAACTAAAACTAACGGCTTTTCCCGAAAATTGAAATTTTGGTGAAACAATTTTACCAATTTAAAAACATTTATTAACGATAACAAACCAAGCCATACAAATGTATGCGCCATTTTTAGATGCACAGAACATAATTTGAAAATGCTATCTAAAGCTTTTAAATGATACTTATTTGAAAATGATAGTCTTCTGACGAAATACAAGTGGTTAACCAACCCCGGTTACTGTTAACCTACAGATTTATCGTTGGAAGAAGAGAAACTATTCATTGATTTTTCATCAAATACAGAAAAGACGAGAAAATTTTAGTCGGGAACTATTGTCGAGTTTTCGATTAACTCGCAAGAGAAATTTCCAGCGATATTCAAGTGAGCTATGCGGATTATATTACCATTTCCTACATCTAATCTTCGTGAAGTTGGTTTCCCTGCTGTAGCTTGTATAAAATCGAAAAAGAGAAACCGACTCAACATCGAACGTGAACTAAGAGTAGTGGTTTTACTTATTTAACGCCAAACTTGGACTAGTTATGCAGTTCAAAACAAACGAATTTAACTCACTAGTTTGTTTAAATAAACTGTTAGTAAGTTTCATGTAGTTGGAGATTGTACTCGTAAGTATATTATGTTTGCAATCTTTTGTAAAAAATTAATATATTCAACATTAAGCGTTAAGTTAAGATATTTTGTATTAGTTTTAATATAATAATTTGCATTCTACTATTTAATTATAAACTATAAAATTCCAATTCTAATTATTTCTGAAACCTCACTACATATAATTTTGGAAAATACAAATATATTCACAAAGATTACTATGTTTTAGCGTTTTAGTTTCAAAAATATACATTATTTTGTATATACAAAGTGTCCCAGAACTGCGTGTAAACTACTTCAATCCAAGTTCCAAACGATAATGGGATGATTTAAGCAAATTAAAAATGAAGAAATAGTTCAACAATCAAGAACGCAAAGATAATTTTTCATTAACTGCTTCTACATCCCAGTGCTGGATACTGCGATACTTGCTTTAAAGGATGTTACCGTATCACTAAGCAATCTGTGTTCCAATTGGACAAATAATTTTCTTCTTCTTCTTCTATGTATAGTCTATAGGCCTAATAATTACCTATCCTCCTTGCACGTATACGAGGAGGTGGCTAACCTAACGCGTTGAACAGAGCAGAGAAGTTCCATTACATGGTTTGCTATTGTTAAGGATGTGCGTATGACAACCGGGACCGACGATTTTACATGCCCTCCAAGTACGACTGGCTGCATGTGCCACTATACTGGTCTACTCATTCGAGTACTGACCAGTGCGGATTGTAATGCATTACAAATACCGTTCGGTCCTAGCATACTACCCTAGGGAATGTCCTTATCCTTGCTTAGCTGATGCTAAAAGTCGTTTCTTAAAGTTGTATCGGCCGTTGAAGCTCGCGAAGGTAAGTTTATAAGGAAAATGCAAACTTATGTATTGCTTGTGATTATAATCAATTTAATAAAGACTTGCTTAAATCGACTAGTAATTTTTAAAAACTCCAGTAAATTCAAAATACATTTTTTATACAAAAGATGCATTAATTTGAGCAATATTAAGTTATTTAAACGTAGCCTCACTATAAATATAGACTTTGGAATCAGCAGCAGTCGATCCAAAAACTGTAGTGAATTCATATTTCTGATACTTTCCTATACTATTTATAATAAGGGAAAAGGAAACTTGAGTTCGTAAAATTTTGAAGAAGATTTAAAATCGCTTGAAGGTTTATCGGCAAACATAACAGGCAAGTTGTAGTGATCTAAAGTTTTGTTGTGTTAGGGCGCTAAACAATCACTCGAGTTCCGCCAAAGGCAACGGCTTTAACTAGATCGAGCTTAACCTCTCACTTTCAGACTTCTTCAAGAAAAATTATAATCGTGAGTAACTGGAAGCAATGGAATTTCGTAAGTTTTGGTTTACTCCAGCTGCGCTGTAATATTCCTTAATCAGAATCGCTAATTAGATCTACTTATGTTACCGTAGACGTGCAATTTTAACCTTAATTATTTTTCTTGTCTACTGCGGAAACCTTGTTAAGATATGAAAGGACTAATTTGATGTATGAGTAATTATTAAAGACGATAGAGCTTAACGCTTAAGCTTGAAGGTTTAAATAAATTAATTTTTCTGCAAAATCTAAACTATTTTAGGTTCTATTCCATTTTAGTAAGTTGCAACGAAACCCAATTTGAACACTGCTGTTTTCCTTTCGTCACAGCTGAGCATTGCGGGTTGAATGAAAATGTTACTAAATAAATCGGTTAGCCGACAAACTAGCGAAAGCTGGAAGCGAAACAAAGTACCTGGGCCCGGAACTAGTGATAGGCGTAGCTCATTCGAATGATAAAAACTTCTCGAATACATATGTACCAAAGCGCGTACCTTGAATGACACAATTCGAAATATTCGGTGATGCATGCATTACCGAGATGCTAATAATTCATTCGAATGATAAATACTTCTCGAATACGTTCGTAGCGACGTGCACATCTTGAATTAACAATTCGAAATGTTTGGTTATGCATGCACCACCGAGATGCTAATAAATAATTAATTCGAATGATAAAAACTACTCGAATACGTGCGCAGCAACGCGCGCATCTTGCATGAAACAATTCGAAATATTCTGTTATGCATACTGCACCGAGATGAAAATAATCCATTCGAATGATAAAAACTCTCGAATACGTTCGTAGCGACGCGCGCATCTTGAATGAAACAATTCTAAATGTTCTGTTATTCACGCATTACCAAGACGCTAATAATTCATTCGAATGATAAAAACTTCTCGAATACGTTCGTACCGACGCGCGCGTATTGAATGACACAATTCTAAATATTCGGTTATGCATGCATTACCAGATCCTAATAATTCTTTCGAATAATAGGAGCTTCGCGAATACGTTTGCAGCGACGCGCGCATCTTGAATTAAACAATTCGAAATATTCGGTTCTGCATGCATCATCAAGCTGCTAATAATTAATTCGAAGGATAAAAACTTCTCGAATACGTTCGTAGCGACGCGCGCATCTTGGAAGAAACAATTCTAAATATTCTGTTATGCACGCATCACCGAGATGCTAATAAGCCATTCGAATGATAAAAACTTCTCGAATACGTTTGTAGCGACGCGCGCATCTTGAATGAAACAATTCTAAATATTCTCTTACGCATGCATCACCGAGATGAAAATAATCCATTCGAATGATAAAAACTTCTCGAATACGTTCGTAGTGACGCGCGCATCTTGAATGAAACAATTCGGAATATTCGGTTTATCGGGTTACTTTTGTTTCGTTTTTCGACTGGTAATCGAACTATCGCTTGTGTCGATATTTAATCTGGTCAGTATTTGAATGAATTTATAATTCGAGAAAACTTGTCTCGTGTGGCGTCGCAAGTGCAGCTATAAGTTAGCAAACTAAGTTTTCATAATTTCAGCCGTGGCAACTTAAGTTACGATTATTTATTTCTATTGGTCCATACCTAAATTCAAAAATATTAATTGTAGAATTTCTTAGATTGTTTATTATTCAATATTTATTATTGTCATAAACTAGATAAATAATATAATTTCAGCAATTTGTCACTGCTTAAACATATCAAATAAACCAAATTTTTTTATCTTAATCAGTTACGATCATTTGTAATCTGTCCGGCTTTTCATATTACCTTCCCGTATAAAAAATTCAAT
>JABXWE010068475.1:0-13345 GCA_014611495.1 Limonius californicus | reverse complement strand
AAAATTATAGGATGATCATACCTATTTATGGCACTATTACATTCGATCCCTTAGAATCAACACCGATTGAACATGGCCACTGCACTTTAGTTAATTTAAATAATTATTTCTGTAATCAAAAGAATCATGTAAAAGTATAAAATCATAAATTATGTGAGACTCAGTTGTTATCTTTTAATTCAGAGCAAACATGCAAACCCTACGTTTTCGAACTTACTAAAATAAAGATATCGTAAATTAATATGTCCACATGGCTGATAACTACACCTTCCGAACTGCTAATCGACATAAAATGTATTGATAAAAATTATAAGAAATTAATTACTTTACTATTTAATATGAAAACTACATCTAAACAAAAAAAAAAGAAATGAACATCCTTCAAATACGTAACATTAACAAATTTAATGTCGACGAGATAAACCCAATTAATCTTTCTAAATTGGATTTAATACCCATCAATACACGAAAATTGGTGAACAGACAGTTAATATTGAATAAACAACAAACTCTCCTAGCCTCTGTTAACATTGATAATAGTGACATACATGTTTATATATCCCCCACTGCCATGTTAATTGCAACCACTGTTGTACATGTAATTATAAGTATTATAATATCTATATTGTAAACGACTCCCATTGAAAGATTGATTTATGAAGTACATTTACAAAATCTCACTACATGTACCTTTTGAACTAATTTAAGCCAAAATTTAATATATTCTAATGTTTAGAATATAATAAATTATCTTACAAGGGAGGAGTTATATATTTGTCACGCTTAAGACACCCCAACTAACCCCATAAACTAGAATATAATAGCACCCTTTCTTCAGACTAAAAAACCAATAACCATTTAGTATATAAGCCCTAATCTGTAACATTTTTATTAATCTTAGTTTACACTTTGCCGTAGAACGTTATTCTGCCCATTTTGTATTTACTTGTATTCCTTCTGTTTAAATAAAATAGTTTAAAAAAGCATTATTTAAACAGTCGTAATTTAATTCGCTCTCTTTTAGCGGCCACTCGGTAAATATATGTATATTTTGTTATTAAAGCGCGTCAACTGAAAGATTGTACAGCACGACCCAAACAAAACTCTAATTAAATTAAATTTAAAGCGTTACAGAATAGCTTGATCTGCTTAATTCCTTCAAGAAATTTAGTTGTAAATACAACTCGAAGCACCTAATCTGTTATTGCACAACACACCACGATAATATTAAACATAAAATGAAATGTCGTTGTGGGATTGATTGATGCTGACGTTTCGCTAACTGTATCAGGTAGCATTATCGAATCGTTGCTACCTGCAATGGTTAGCAAAACGTAAGCATCAATCAATCTTACAACAACGCGGTCTAAGTCCGAAGAGAATACTTTATGAAACATGAAAGCTAAAAAACCACAAAACTATTTTGTAAAACTTAGTAAAATGTAGATTAGCAGCATAATATATGTGAATATATCATTCGAAAAATTCGATAAGCTGAATTTGTGAAAGTAGAACTAGAACATTATATTCTCCCCTAACACTTAGATTTAGAGCAGTTTGGCTGTGCTTACTATTCATACACACTCGCAAGTCTGGAAGTGTTATTATCGTACACATTTTTCAACATTTAATACGTTTTTGTTGAAATATTACACATTTGTTGTATCGGAATTTCTTCTGGATATTGTGTAATACTGTTTCAAATAAACAATCGTAGTAAATACAGTGCACGCCGCTTAATGTGATCACATCAGGACTACGAGTTATTGATAACAATAACCGAATGATAATAATAAAAGGAGAAACCATATTTCTGCTACAACAAAATTTTTTTCTCCCTTTTCGTTCCTTCGCAAGTTTTTCCACGTTCGGGCTATCAACGCGTACATCATGTTCATGGGCATTAACGGATCAAAGTTTCAATGCAGATTCAACTTGATCGTATTTTCCGGTGTGATGTCTTGTAGTGTTTAGAATGTCATTGTTCTTTGAAGAGTCTTCTGCTTCAACTAGTCTTTTGTTTAGTTTTTACAGGGAACTGTTTGCAAAATATTTAATTGCTCTGCTGCATTCCGCAGGTATATTTTCAGCAACTTATTATCTGTTCTAAACTGCCAATTTTTTCATTTAAGCTAAGTTCATGTCTTTTGCTTACGTCACTCATTGCAAAGGTTAGAAGAGAACTGAACTAGTTGCTGCCAACCAGTCTACAGGCTTTTCGCTTACGAGAGACAGATTCGGTACCACTAGAGCTTGCAATACAATCAAAAAATGCGTGCAAACAAGGTTGTTGCTCGTGCATGAAAATAATTTAAAAAAAACTGATAACATAAACCAAAGTCGTGAGTACTATAAACGATGTTTTTCCTATGTACTTGTATACATCCAGTCCGTTCTTCGCGAAAGTGACAACAATAACCGGATGATAACAGTATTCCTGATTCCAATAAGCGGCGTGTATTGGATTACTGTATACAGGATGTACCAAAACAGTCCACCCTGAATATCCGTTTGAATGTGGTAGACAATGATGTGGTTGAAATAAAATCAGTAGTTTGGACTTCCATTGTCTTTATTTTTTAAAAACACAGTAATTACACAACGTTTCACCTGATGACGACTGTAGATACCTAACAGTCGAAACGTTGTGTAATTACTGTGTTTTTAAAAAATAAAGACAATGGAAGTCCAAACTACTGATTTTATTTCACCCTGAATATCTTTGTAAACTATTAACTTTGAAAAAATCGACGAGACAAGTCAACAATAGCTTGAAGGAGGACATCTTTTACTATGTAAGTCATCTACCCTACTTTATCCCCCTAGGCCTCACCATCTCCAACTTCAAAATTTTAAATGACAAGGGGTGTTGAGTGATAGTTATTTGAGAAGTTTTTCTGCTCTTTTACAATCTGAAAATATTGTGCAATTATATTGATTCTTTGTTGAGTAATGGCATTTTGAATTTCCGATGTGTGTGGTAAATGTTAAATAAACATTTCAAAACAGTGTTCAGGATATTAGTTAACACAACAACAACCAAAATAATTCAATGTGTATTTGTTACGTTGTATCGTCCGACCATCATTTTCTATTAAACCTTACTGTATAACTGAACCTAAAAGTTCCCATACTAGAAGGGGCGGTTACTTAGGAGTTACACTAGACCAGAAGTTGACGTGGAACTCACACATTGATAAACTGCAGAAGAAGGCAGTTCTAGCATCCCTAGCATGCCGCAGGCTGTAGGAAGAAACTGGGGGCTCCAAAACCATCAATGATCCATTGGTCATACGTCATACAAAACAGATCACCACTCATTTTCAGCTAGAGAAGATACAACGTCTCTCCCGTCTGAGTATGCAATGAGCACCTGTCCAACTGCAGCAATAAAGACCATGTTAGGACTTAACGCCCCTACACCTTCAGGTGCAAAAGGAGGCAATGCTACATGCGCTCACGCTTGCAAGGACAAATAAATTCAAATCTGGAGACCTGACAGGCCACTTAGGTATTCTAAGTCTCACTCACCTAGAGCGAACGGCCTACACCGTATCGGATTTTATGCCAATAAAATACAACTTCGACCAACCTTTTAGAGTGACCTTCACAGACCGGGTGTGCGGTCCTCGGGAGGACCTTCCTTCAAGAAAGGATCCCTCCAGTGGTATACGGATGGTTCGAAGATGGAAGGAGGAGGAACTGGAGCGAGGGTCTACGGACCCGATTGCCGCATTTCCGAACCCGTCGGTTCCATAACTACCATCTTCCAGGCTGGGGTTTATGCCATAAACCTCTGCACAAAGATAAACCTCAGGAAGGGATATAAAGGTTCAACAACAGACATCCTCTCAAACAGCCAAGCAGCAATAAAGGCTTTAAAGGCCCCCATTTGTGAGTCGAAACTAGTCTGGGAGTGCCTGAACAACCTCACACAACTGGCAAACATAAACCACGTTACCTTGTGGTGGGTGCCAGGGCATAAGGGCATAGCAGGAAACGAAAAGGCCGACGAACTCGCAAAACGCGGAGCATCGACGCCACTCACTGGACCTGAGCCTTGCTGTGGAATACAGAAAAGCCACATAAAACAAGCGGTCAAACTATGGGAGGACCAACAGAAGTCCTCATCCTAGCAAAATATTTCAGGACAACGTCAGACAAAACAGTTCATCACTGTTTCGAAAAATAAAGCAAAACTTGCTTTGTCCGTCCACAAAATGGAATTGAAAACCATCACTGGCCTATTCACAGGCCACAAAACATTACCATCCATACCATCTTTTTAAGATTGGTAAAGCTGAGGACCCGCTTATGTAACGAGGTAGCGGAAACGGCAGAACACATTCTATGCGAATGCAATGCTGCTTGTCGACACAGACAAAAAATTTTCGGAAAGGCAACCGTGACACCTAACGAAATAAGGGCAAAATAAAGCCGTCTGGCCCCGGCTGCAGAATTGACCTAGGGAATCCCCTGCCTGTCGTAAGAGGCGACTATCTGGGGCATCCGTCCTGGCCTGTCCTATTTACCTTATTTTCCTAGTTAAGCCACTTTTACCTTAGAATTATCCCTTCCCGTAAACCTGGCAGTAGGTATAAAATGCACCCCCATAAGCATTATGGAGCAAGACACAAATAATGAAGCCTCGGATGTGTCAGGGAGTAGGGCTGTACCTGGCATGGAGCGCCAGCCCGTTGACGACCATAGCAATAGTCAAGGCCACACACAGATACAAAATCCTGCCGACCGTGCCTTAGCAGCAAACCAGCCTGCTACCACTAAAGCAGGAAAACCACGACAACGTATGAAATGGACCTTGGAAATGAACATGAATGTCATACGTTGTTATTACAAAGCCACAAAATTAGAAACAGAAATGACACTCTATCGAGCACGAATGCATGCTCTTTTCACAGACAAATATCCAGACATTGTAGTAACAGAACAAAGAACTGCCGATCAAAGAAGTACTATCATGAACAGAGGACTGTTATCACAGGCAATAATAGACAACCTGAGAGCAGAAGTGGAACGTCAACTAAGAGAAGGGAGGGAACAAGATGAAGACATTGTAAACGTACAGGAATTAGGCGAAGAAACCGAGTCCAACAGCATTAATTTACCAGAGAGACAGCCCGTGGAGGGAGACAATAAAGAACCTGTAGATATACAAAGATTAAATGAAGAAACTAGGCCTGAACATATCATCGACACAAACCAAAACGCTTTATTAAAGCACCTCGCTGATGAGTTAAACACTGCAATTGCTGAATATAGTGGTATGGATCCTGTCAAAAGACCAGTAATTCCAAAACAGAATACATCTAAAAAACTAGCATTGATTGTTGAAAACACGAACAAAGTTCTGCCAAACTATGTAGCAGAAACGCAAAGTTTCAGCGACTTCCATACCCTAATGTATTGCGCCGCAATTACTTGTGCTAGAGAAAATGGTGCAAAGATTAAGACACTATGAAAGAAACTGGAAGACAGAAAGATCCCGAAATGGCAATTACGCCTACAAAATAAAATCATCAAACTGGGAAGCAACATTAACCATCTAACACTTTACATCCGTGGACACAGAGGTAACAGATTAGTAAGGGAAGTAGGAGAAGATATTTAAAAATTATAAAACTCACACACAACACGAGGAAGACAACTTAAAATCGGAAGAATTTTTAGATACATTAAACCAGAAACTAAAAGCATTACCTAAAAGACATAAGCGTTATATGAACAGTAGACGGAGAAGATCAGAAAATAAACTTTTCAGTACAGGAGAAGGCAAATTCTACCGCTATATAGAAAAAGACCACAATAATACCCCATCTAACTTGCCAGGCATGGATGCCATAGAAAATTACTGATCAAATCTGTGGTCCAATAACGAAAACCATAACCCGTCAGCTAAATGGATAATCGAAGAAAAACGCAGGACTCGACACATAAACCATATGCCATACACCACAATAACGGAAGAACAAATATCTAGCATTATCAGTAAAACGCATAATTGGAAAGCACCGGGTAATGATAATATACACAATTACTGGCTTAAAAAACTAACGTGCATTCATGTGAAGTTAACAAAATTCATAAACGATTGTATTACATACCCCGAACTAATGCCTAAATTCCTCTGTCAAGGACTTACTTACCTCCTTCCCAAAGGTGGGAACTCTAGTGACCCAGCTAACTACAGGCCCATAACCTGCCTACCAACTGTATTTAAAATTCTAACTGCTGGTATAAGTCAGCTAATTTATCAACATTGCGAAGCAAATGACGTACTGACAGAACAACAAAAAGGATGCAAAAGAAACGCTCAAGGCTGTAAAGAACAACTAATTATAGATCTTATAATAATGAAGCAAGCATATAAGAAAAATCGTAATATCTACACAGCATACATAGATTATCAAAAGGCATTCGACTCTGTTCCACATAGTTGGCTGTTAGAGGTCCTGGACATTTACAAAATTAATCCATCAATCATTAATTTCCTACAGCATAACATATCTACCTGGGAAACCGTCATTAGAATACAGTCACAAAATGCAACTCAAGCAACCAAACCAATTGATATCAAACGAGGAATATTTCAAGGAAATTCTTTAAGTCCCTTATGGTTTTGTTTGGCCCTTAACCCCTTATCAAGAATGTTGAACGATGGGAAAATGGGTTACAAAATAGCCACGGTGCATAACACCCCTTCACGATTATCACACTTAATGTATATGGATGATATTAAGATCTACTGCAGCTCAGTTCAACATCTACAGCAAAGCCTAAAAATAACAGAAATGTTCAGTAAAGACATAGGCATAGGCAGACAAATGTAAAACACAGAGTATAAATCGAGGGAAACGAGAAGTAGCCAACTATGAAATGGAAAACAACGACATAATACGAGGCCTGCAAGAAGGAGAAGTTTATAAATATTTAGGAAAGTACCAATCACGATTAACAGAAGGAACACAGATGAATGAGTGTCTAATATCAAAATATAAAGACAGGGTTAAGAAACTTGTGAAAACTATGTTGTATGGAAAAAACTTAATAATAGCCATAAATACTTACGCAGTGCCATTACTTACGTACTCTTTTGGAATTATCCACTGGACTGATACTGATATGCATATGCATTTGAGGCGCACTACTAGTACTATGCTCACCAGTGTAAGATATCATCACCCACGATCTGCAGTTGAAAGACTTACGCTGCCACGTGCTGAAGGCGGCTGCGGCTTAATTGATTTTACAAATTTGCAAAACAAACAGAAAGAGAACCTACGGGAATACTTTTTCACTAAACAAAATACCTCGGACTTACATCGTGCGATAGTCATAATAGACAATAACTACTCACCGCTTAATCTCGCTAACAATCTTCCATTGCCTATACCGTCTAATCATGAAAAACAACAAGCCTGGGCCCAGAAAGCTCTTCACGGTAGACATGCCCATGAATTGAGTCAGCCACATGTCGATAGAATAGCGACGAACGCATGGTTGACCAGCTCTGGTCTGTTTCCTGAAACCGAGGGATTCATGCGTGCCATACAGGATCAGGTAATTAACACTAAAAATTATAAAAAATACATTATCAGAGATGGAACTCAAGATGACTCCTGTAGACGCTGTAGGGCCGCGCCTGAAAACATTCAACATATTATATCCGGATGCCAGGCAATCGCGCAGACAGAATATAAGGTAAGGCATGATAATGTGGCAAAAATATTGCACTCCAATTTAGCCACAAAATATACTCTTGAGAAAGAAGATGTCCCGTATTATAAGTACGTTCCCGTGAAAATAGCAGAAAATGAGCAAGCTCTTTTTTTTTGGGATAGGGGAATAATTACCGATAGAACAATTGCGCACAATAGGGCAGACATAACGCTAATTGACAAAAATAGAAATAGCGCTTTTCTTATCGATATTTCAGTACCCAACACTTCGAATTTACAAAATGCGCTTGCAGACAAAATAGCAAAGTATACTGATCTGGCTTACATAGTAATACAGTTGTGGCATGTGGAAGCAGTCTGTAGGTACCTTACCTGTTATTATATCGACCACAGGAGTTATTCCTGTAACGCTCGACCAAACATTTCACCAATTAGATATTGACAACAAGTTATACATTAGCATGCAAAAGTCTGCAATATTAAGTACATGTAACATCGTCAGAAGATTTTTAAATAATCAGACAGATCAATAATGTACTTACCTTCGTCTTGGTCCCAGACCCGTGAGGTATAACAACCGTACATAGTGCGTGAAAATACAAATAATAATAATAATAATAATAATAACGAATATTTGAAGATCGAAATAAGTAACAAGTTCCAAACGGCTATAACTCAATACAATGGAACGGATCCAACTAAAAGACCCATTATACCGAGGCAAAAGACATCTGTTAAACTGGCAAGAATAGTACATATTTTAAACACTCAAATTTTACCACCATATTTATTAGAAACTCAAAACTTTGATGATCTACATACAACTATATATTGTGCAGCTGTAGCTACCGTTCAGAGTTACGGAGGAAAAATATATCTGCAAGACACGCAGAGAATAAGAAAAGTCCTTAAGAAACAGCCATGGATGCAACGCATTGAACGGAAAATAAAACAGATAAGGCAAGATCCTTCACGTATGGTTGAATATTCAGGAGGTAATCAAAGGTGTCGTTTGAAGAGACAGGTTAACGACATATGTAAAAAATACAAAATACACAGTATACACGAAAACGAAAAGAACAGCGTGGAAGAGCTTATCGATACTCTGAAACAAAAACTGGCAGTCCAATCAGGTAGACTTAATAGATATACCCAAAGCTTACAACGAAAGAATCAAAACTACCAATTTCAGAATAACGAAAAAATATTTTACAAGGTGATGAGAGCTGCCACCAACCACAATCAGGACAACCAACATATACAACAGAACGATATACCATCACAACAAAGCCTACATCAGTTCTGGTCTTTAATGGGGACACACCGGACAGAACACAATGATAATGCACAGCGGATAAAAAGAGAAACAAACACCGTAACCCAAATGGATGAAATGGTTGGGAACAACATAAATATGGAAACGTTTGAAGAGACCATAAAAAACACCCACAATTGGAAAGCCTCCGTATGCATAATTACTGGTACAAGAAATTTACTTGCACCTACACTTACATCCTAAAATACATCAACAAATGGTTACAAAATCCGCAAGAACTACCTTCGTTTCTATCTCAGGGTATCACATACCTATTACCTAAAGGATCAATAACAAACGACCCTTCAAAATACCGGCCAATAACGTGATTACAAATGCTGTAAAAGATTATCACAGCATTACAAAGCTGATAAATAGTCATATAGAAACAAACAATATTTTAACGGGAGAACAAAAAGACTGCAAAAAGGGAGCAAGAGGTTGCAAAGAACAACTAATAATAGACGCCGTTATACTCAAGCAAGCACAACTGAAACAACGGAATCTCTATATGTCCTATATAGTAGAGAAGTAGAATAGTATAGAAAGGCATATGACTCCGTGCCCCATTCATGGTTAGCCAAAGTTCTGGAAATATACAAGATAAACCCAGTTATAATTTCCAAACCGCGCAATGAAAAAATGGCAAACAGTTATCCATCTGAAAACGGAACAAGAGTATGTCACAACCGATCCAATAAATATCAAACGTGGAATATTTCAGGGCGATTCGCTTAGTGCCATATGGTTCTGTCTGGCACGGAACCCGTTATCGAAATCCCTGAATACCTCTAAATACGGATTTGATTTGAAAAATCAGGTGCAGAACCACGTCATATCCCACCTACTGTATATGGATAGCTTAAAAATCTATGCACGAACAGGGACACAATCACACAACTAAGACAATTACTCAGGTTAGTAGAACTCTATACAGCAGATATTAAAATGGAACTCGGATTAGAAAAATACCGAACACTAAGCATCCAAAAAAGGAAGATTGAACTAATAGGATTTGAAACTCAATTAGGTGATAGAATTGAACCTATCGATGAAACTGATACCCACAAATACCTTGGGTTGATGCAATCCAAACAAATGGAACACAGTAGCATTAAAAGGCCCATTAAAGACAACTTCACGCAAAGGCTAAAAACTATTCTAAAAACTAAGTTAAACACAAGAAATATCGTAAAAGCAATTAATACGTATGCTATACCGTTACTCACATATTCTTTCGGTATAGTCAACTGGACATGTACAGATCTTGAAAATCTTGCGAGAACTATTCCAACAAAATTGACAGACAACTGCATGCGGCATAAGAATTCTAGCATTGAAAGATGTACATTACCTAACAGCGAAGGCGGCATGGGCATAATAGACATACAAAATACTTACAATAACCAAATTACAAACTTACAAACTTATTTTCAGAATCGAAGAAACAACTCACAGTTACATAAAGCAGTGTGTAAAGCCGATATAAAATATACACCGCTAAATTTGCATGATCCATTTATAAGACAAGTGGAAAATAATAACATCTTAACCGAAAAAATAAATAGATGGAAAAGCAAAGCCCTACACGGAAGACATGCTCTTAAAAAGGCCCGAAGTCGATAAAAATGCATCGAACGCGTGGCTGAAGGTTGGAGAGCTCTTTCCGGAAAGTACAGGACATATGATTGCCATTCAAGATCAAGTTATTTCCACTAAAAACTATAAAAAATACATTTTAAAGAATGCGACCATTGAAAATTATAAGTGCAGGATGTGTCACGAAGCAACCGAAAGTATCCAACATGTTATCGGGGGATGTCCACTACTAGCACCAAATGAATACCCGCGTCGCCATAATCAAGTAGCCAATATAATTCACCAAGCTTTACTTATCAAATCCGGATTAGCGATAGGTAGACCAACACCTTACTACAAATATACGCCGCCGGTTAAAACCATTGAAGACGATAATTACAAGCTATACTACGATCGCACCATCATAACAGATAGGACGATACAAAATAACAGACCTGATATTGTGCTACAAGATAAGGTAAACAGAGTGACGTATATAATAGACATTGCAATCCCTAACACACACCGCCTCAGAGATACGCTCCAAGAAAAAAATCGTAAGTACACCGAACTGAAAGATGAGATAAGCAGGATCTGGGATATGAAGAAGGTCTATATAATACCAATTATAATATCGGCCACAGGAGTTATACCAACTGCCTTACATAACTACCTCAGGATACTCAATCTAAACCCCAACATTTACATACAAATGCAAAAAGCCGTTATACTAAATACATGCCGGAGGGTCAGAAAATTTTTACAACAATAGATGAGCAAGATGTCATGATAGATATTCGCATCTTGCATTATATACCAGACACAAATATGAGAATAAATATATTTCAAAATAATAATAATAATAATAATACTATATAACTCATATTGACTATCTCGTTTCGTAAGACGTAGATGAAGTTTGCCCATTTATGCTTAATAGGTAACAAGAATTAATACGTATACCAAAGTACTTTTTATGCTGTGGCATTAAGCCGTAGCACATTACCGATTGGGACGAAAACCCTAATTTTTTTTGTTGTGTCTTTTTTTTAGTTACTGAACCATGTATAAAAAACCCAACTTTCAGATTGTAATGGATCATACGTTGTTGCCATATAGTAATCCCAAACAGAAAATACGTGAAACACGTCGCCCGGCATTTCCTATATTTCTAAAAATAACCTCCACTTATTTACAGCAATATATTTGTATCCATTTTACAGTTCTTCTTATAGCTGTGGTGGAAGGCAATGTATGTAGGAATGCTATGTGAGGTAATCGATATAAACAAAGCGGCTGTTACTGACAACGTTCTATATTTGAAAAATTAAAAATTCCGTTGTCAGCGACTTTGACAAAAATGCTGATAATTGAATTAAGACTCCTCCTAAATAACACTGCTTTTGCCTTTTCTTTCAAGGACCTTGGATAGAAGAATATTCAGTACACATCTATATTTTAAATATCTTAAAAATATAGTAACAAGTTTTTGAATACCTGAGTATTGAATTCGAAGTTTTTAAAATCGTGTAATAATCTCAGCTTATTACAAAAACCATCTCTGTTTGCATTTTTAGCCTCCAATGCTCCGTTAAATTCAATAAAATGTTTAAGGTAGCTTCCGGCCGCTATGCTTCTATTAAAAATTAAATACAAATAGTTCTGAAATTCTAATGGATAAAGATTATCAAATAAGTTAATGTTAAGTTGTATCAACCGTTTTCCTGATTTGTATGTACGCAAGGCGTTTTACAAAATCAGAGTGAAGACCGTAAATAACTTCCGTTTGCAATTTCGGGCGTGTTTCAACTATATTTTGTAATACGCCACTGTTTTATCAAATTTGTAGTTTGGTATAACGTAGAATGCTGATAAACCATTTGGTTAGGTGATGATTATTTGATGTAGTCACGGAGAATTGTTTATTTTAGTAATACAATAGTGATCACCTTCATGATAATTCGTAAAAAATGGTCGTTCATATTTTTTATATAATTGCTGAAGATTTTATGTTCTCGAACATTATAAATGTAGTAGTCACAAACCATTTGCGACTGCCAGTTGGGTTGCATATTTATATTGTAATGGAATTTAAGATTGCAGTTCTTTTGGTTTAGTCGAAGGGTTGCTTACGTAATATCAACAATTTGGGATTCGGTACATTATTGGTTAATCAGAATGAGTCTTGCCGGATCACACATGTATTATTATGCTGGTAGTGAATTTAAGCCGATTGCAAGCCAAGTTTGAGCCTATTACAAAGATAACATTTAATAAAATGAGAAGGATTCGGATGGAGGATTATATTATATGGAATGCAGGAAGTTGATATGTTGATGGACATTTGGTGTACTATGGTGGGAACATTTAAGTGGACAGAAATAGCGTATGAATTTGTGTTGGGACATGCGGGGTTGAAGTGCTTTGGTCGAGTGGTTCGTTACTTGTGAACTGGTTGTTTGATTGACTTGGTTCACATTTGGATTGTGTCGTACTTATAGAAAAATATATAAATATCATAATGTTATTACGTCTGACAAAAATATGGCGCCCAACGCGGGGGCAAATTTAGAGTTTGATTAGTGAACTATTTGGTTATTTAAAATAATTTATTCGATTTGATAGATATAGATTTTGTTAATTAAAAGTAAAGGATTATAGGTAGTTAACTAATCAAGAAATTAGTTTATTCATAGTACCGTGAGTAATCATAAATAAGTAATAAGGTTATTTATGCAAACAAGAAGTAAAACTA
>JABXWE010068467.1:0-16200 GCA_014611495.1 Limonius californicus | reverse complement strand
ATCCAATAAGTCTATTATCAGAATATATATTTTTTGTCAGTTCCTAGTTTACCGTAATCGTTTATTTATGGCAGAAATTGATTAAGTGATTGCAGGTTTATTTTAATTGTATTCAGTTGTTAATGTAATCGATTAACGGACTAATCAAAAATCTGTTAATCGATTTTCTAATCAGTCTATTATCGAAAATAATATTTTTGTCAGTGTCTAGATTGGCGTAGTCGTTTACAGTAGAAATTGATTTAGCTATTGTAGGCATATTTTAATTTTACAAATAAATACGAAAATTTTAGAATATGGTTGTTAATATTAATCGAATATTCGGACCTTCAATGTTTTCTTTCGAATTATTGATTAATTCACTATTCTATTTTGATTCTATTTGATGGTTTCGTTTAATCGATGATCGATTAATCGATTATCCAATCCGGAATACATTTTTTGCCAATTCCTATTTTACCGTAATCGTTTGTTTGTCCACAGCAGAAACTGATTTCGCAAATGTAGGCATATTTTTATTATTAAAATAATTATGTGAAAATCTAAAATAAGTCTGTGCATATTAATCGAATAATCGGACCTTCACTAATTTCGTTTCAATAATCGATTAATCCATTATTTGATTACTATAATATTTTATTTTTCTGTTATTCGAATGTTCATCTAATCTATTAGGACACAAATAAAACTCAAGTAAAATTATATGCACATGCATCTGCAAAGATATATTGTTCTCTTTTTAAAATCAGTATAACATCTAAAGTTTTAGTAATATCCCGGGATCATGAAATCTCAGTTTTATGTGCTGCAGCTGCAACCCGCCATGCTGTTAACAACTTTGCTCCGATTAAAATTTTTGTGTAATGGAAGAGCTGTTGGTAAGTCGCAAAACGGTCTGAAGTTGTAAATTCGTATAATTTAAGTTACTGTAGCGTATATATATATATATATTACATTTAGAATCGGAACATCCCTGTAGGTTCCTTCTATTTAGATTCGTTTATTACGTTGAAATTAGGCAGAAATTATAGATACTTTTATCAATATTATTTACAGTAATGGAATTTCTACATAATACAATTTTCTAATCTGCGTTTGCCGGATTTATATTTAAACCGTATAAAGAGCTTATTACCTAATACAGAATTTGTTTTTGGAATACAGAATTTATTTAATACTATGTAAGAATATGTGGTGATAAGAAATTTATCATTTAGTGCGACATTTAAGAAGATGCGATTAATTGATTTTTAATAAAAAGGAGCTTGAAGGAGCTAAAAAGGAAATATGTCATCGATGTTCTTACAGATGTTACGGGCCAAACGAGCTTTTTCGTATACCCGCATCAGGAAAGATGGAAGTGCCTTAGCTCAGAAGAGTAGGGGTGGTTCACAAGAGACGCTTAAGGGAAGGAAATCAACCTAGTTGTGTACAGATTGAGTCAAAATTAGTGGGCGCCACCTTCCAAATCACAGCTGATTGCAGGTTCTCGTGGAAAGCCGAGAAGCCAGCAGGTTACGGGAATCGAACTCACCTTTATTGTGCCTCCTCCTGTATATAAAGCTTACAAAGTTCATGGGCAATACAATACACACACAAATAAAAGATATGGTGAATTTTAAGACAAATATAATTCTATTCCTTGAAATTGGTAACACACATAGTACAAAAAAAATACAACCAAAACGTTCAAACAAAGAGCTCGCCGCCACTGGCTTGGGATATTTACTTTACTAAACACACAGATCTGCGCAGCCAGTGACGTTCGAGTTTAAAGAAATTACTTACACTTTACGAGTAATAACTAATAGCAATTGGCGACCGTAGGTCGCTTTGCGATGCGGCGACAAAAAAAAAGGTTCAGCACTATAAACCACTCAAACGAATCGCGGAACAGGTTTTCACAACAACATAATAACAGTTTTTACCTTAGTTTTCTTCAAATAGGTAGTAGAGAGAGAGGCACAATTTGGGATGTTCGTAGGTCCTGAAGAAGCAGACAAAAATCGCAGGCACGAGGTCGCTTAAATCCAACGTGTTTCTTTAAATCCGACACTTGTCGATGATTCTGTTCACCTCACGGTGATAACGGCGATACGAAAATTCACGCAATGGACACCCATCGACACCCAAACCGCCCCTGCAGTACTTGGTTTCGGCGCTGAGATCTTAACGAGCAACCGGGTCTGAAGTCGAATCGCGAGAAAGCGAAACGCGAATATCCAGCAGCTGGAATATTTCATCATATTACGAAATCTTTTGCAAGAATTCTAGAACAAAATCCTGCACTGGAGCTTCCGGGTCAGTTCTACAGACAAAAGACTCTTTCAGTCGGCATAAACAGACTAAACATACATGTCATGCGTTCCCTTTCGGAAGTTTTGAAAAAGTGCTCTCTTATAAATTAATCTTTGGGAATAATAAAATAGTAATCGACTTACGAGCGGCAATTAAAATAAAACTTTAATTCATATGAAGCGGCAAAATCAAACGAACATAAGACCGCGTTGGCATACGTTTATAAATAAGATAGCGTTTATCAAATTATAGCTAATGGCTGGCAATTTATAATATATTTACTATATAAGTATTAATATATGTTTATGAAATGTATTAAACTATTCAGATATTTTCCGTTGAGTGGATCGTAAACAAAGTGAGGCTATATGTGCGTGCTTTAACCCATAGGTTTGGATGTAATACGTGTAGCGGAATGTCTCCAGTAATATCACCAATGATTTAAAGTGGATTAAAATTTAGTTTAACGTACATTAAAGATGGAGGCTTTTTGTATCTAGATACACAAAAATTAAAAACCAGATAAACGTTCAACTGTATTTTTTACAATTGCAAATCGTCTATGGCTACACAATACACTATACAGGGTGTTCAAATTTCATTAATTATATCGAGCTGTTGTTTAATACAATGTCTTATTTAGATTGTTTACTGTTATTTGTTAAGATATGAGGCCAGTATTACAATGTAGTGATAGTTAGACTTCTTTAATGCAGCATGTGCTTCACAATTTATTAACCACCTTGATTAAGCTTTGTACAGAATCCATTCAGTTCTGTCAAACACTCACTTTCACCAGATGTAGAAGTTTAAATATATTATATGAAGGTCTTAATCCCGTAAAATGTTGGTTCGTTCGAACTCTTCATATCCTCTTCATTCTACTACTGGGCACCTGGCCCCTTCTTTGCCATGTGCTTCTCCTCAGTCCTAAGTTATGGCTACAGTTTAACATCGAATTTGGCAGACAGAAATTACAGCGAAGATTTTTCGCGTAAAAATCTCATAATTGTCAACCGGACTGGGGAATTGTATGTGGTGGGTTGCAACAAAAGTTTTTTATTATGTGCCGCGGTAATACCGGGAAACGAACTCAAGCCGCATACGTCGTTTTGGCCAGAAAGCGAGCGCTCGGCCAACTTAGGTACCACCACACCTTAGGTGCTTATACCTAAATAGTTTGTGTGCTAGAGTAAACAATTACTGTAGCAAGTGGACTATACTATGCAGTTATAAACTGAAATGGATTAAGGACAGACACGTGTTTTGTTTTTCTCAGCCAATCTTTGAAGAAGAAAACTTTGTTGTTTCGGTGTAATTATGAGGATGATCAGCTTCTACACCCCATTAGGAGTTTGGCCTTTAAGGCGGAAGGTCAGAGCTCCCGCATCCTTGCACTCACACCCGGTTATTGCGTGCCAAGTTAACTACACGTAGTGATGTGGTGGGCATCAGGCATTAACCAAACGCATAATACTCCTTGTTCATTTGAACGCAGGTTGACTTTAAAGAACAGCATTACAGTGCCGGCTGCTTAAACGATGCGGATTCACTATCGGTTTAGTTTAATATTTTAGAAAGTTAGCCTGCGACTTTTATAGTTCAAAATATAATATCTACATTATTCAATAGCGCCACACCCGACACACCCCCTATTTCACAATTTGCGCAAACATATCAAGAATAACTTATCTATCTTGCAGTTTCTGAGAAATATTAATTGCAATCGCGCACTTTACTAATAATATATTATTGTAAACTCTTAAAAACTGTACCGTTCTTAAATTGAAATTTTATAAGTTACTGCCTTGCTAGAATGTTCAGTAAGTAATACGTGTATGCATTTATCGATAAATATTGACAAGAACTTGTTCTGATAATGTTACATATAAAAACTTCATGAAGAATTAAGTTGCAATGCATGTAAACTTTAAGTAAGTAGCATCATACGTGTTTTCCTCGCAAAACTTTTCTCGTCAACAACTTTTTATACGCAAGATCAGGTTGAAATTTTTAAACTAGGTCAGCTTTGAACGGAACTCGATGTGGTAGTGTAACGTAATCTAGCAAATAGAGTTTTAACTTTACAAATATGGCCTGTTTGACTGTCAGTGGTTGCTTGTTTGTTTGATGGCATTTTGCACTATTATTCGAAAGATAATACTTTAAGAAATTCTTCACTTTATAACCACTATTTAAATAATTAATCAGTAAATATGATTACTACAACAATTTGTCTTAACATACATTTAATTGCGAAATAATAAATAAAATAATTTAAAAAGTGTAAAAATGGAACGTCATATTCTTTTTAACGCCATCATTATTTGTTGTTTGTCTTGTGTTGTTTTATTATAACTCATAAAACAGTAACAGGCAAGGTCAAGTTTTGTAGGAAATTTCTTTGATAATATTAAGATTGGTGTCCGCTTGCAGTGGTCACGTAATTAAAGGTGATTGTAGATTTATACTAATATAGCTGTTGACAGTCAGAATTTTGGCATTACGAATACGCATTTTGTAATAAGATGTTCTGGTCTTAGAGTGCAACGAAATATAAGCTTATTTTACTTAGAAACAGTGTATAAATCATTTGGGCACCATACAGATATATATTATATTAGTCGTCATTGTAGTTAGTTTTATTTATTGCTGTTTTCCAGCTTGCACTATTCGTTATTTTATAAACAACAGCTACCGTTTAGTAGTATAGCTATTCCAAGAAAGCACTATGACGTTGTGAAAATGGCCCAATTTATAAAATTGATAAATTTAATAATTGTTATCGGGGTGGAAATGGCATTTACATGAGAAATTAAAAATATTTTATGCCCGAAAAATCAAATTTAAGAGAAAAATGGCTAATGGCAATCTTAAATAATAAAACGACATCAAATAGAACAAAACTGATGTACATCGTGAGTACATCGTCTATGCATTTTAGAAATCGTATCTATAAAATTAATATTGTTGCTGAGTGATTGCAAAATAATAACTAAATTTATCCTTTACTCCTTTAAAAATTAAACTTTATTTTTGTGTTTTCTTAGTATTGTGCACAAGAGAAAGTAAAGTATAAGCTTAATTTTTAGGTAAATTGTTAGTATTCCATTAGAGCTAATAACTATTTTAAATGGTAGGATAATTATCATTGTTACATATAACATCATAATTATAACAAAATAATAAATTCAAAAAATATATAGACCTAATCTTTTTTATTACAGAAGGTAATTGTAGGGCATGTTGTTAACATAAATAATATCATAGCCAATGGTGTTAATATAACAACGTTAATTGCTCCTAGGGAGAAGTATTATGACGCACAACTGCTGTTGCTGTGAAAACTTGTAAAAAATCAAAATTAAATACCTTTTTCGCAATAGTAACGGCATTTATTTAGAGTAAAATATATCGTTATGATAGAGAATGTAGATTAGAATTTAGGAAATGGCCACCAGTCACGTTATTTCTCTTGTTCGTGTAGATACAGATGGCCGCCCTCAGTCTTCTGGTTAGAGCAATATATCCAAGGAACGTGGGTTCAAAACCGGCAGAAGTAGCTGAGGTTTTTCTGGTGGGGTAAAATGTGAAAGTGCACCTTTTGTCGTATAAGAAGTTGATGCGGTACGTTCCAAGAATGCCACCGTATTAATAAATTCCTCGGACCCAGGGAATGCGTTACTACATTAACCAGGTTTTCTCAGCGCTACGAACAGTGGAATCAGCTCTCTCCACGATGACGCCAGGTCCTCTGGGAATGCAAAAAGGGTTTAGAAACGCTTCCCATTAGAACCAAGACCACCACTTTTCCACCGGCGGTCGATTGTTTTAGTTTCAATTCAAGTTGTGCATATTTCGTTATTATTATTTTGTGTTGCCGTTATTATATTCGTTTATAACACGCACAGTCTATATTTATTTAGCGTAACATACGCTAAAAAATACAGCAACAGGTCACCAGGTGCCACCATTTGTGATCACCACATAGCTTGAAACTACCTCAGATAGGCAAAAATCAACGTTAGTTTGTAGAATAAGCCAATAATGGCTACAGTGCATATAGCTGTTTGGCAAACTGCGTCTTAGATCTCGATCAATCAAAATCAATCATATTATACATATAAATTTGGTTATAACGACCATTCATGATATACCCACAAAATATATTATTATAACCGACCTGTAATAATTTCTTTTTACAGTTTAATTACCCTTTCATGTAACTTTTATGACCAGTTAAACTAGAATAGTTACAAGAGCGCAAGGAATAAAGTATTTAAAAGTTTTCAAATGCCGCCTGTAATTATTGTATAAAGAATAATATATACATCAGGTATGTAATTCTAAAAATGCAATGAAAAAGCTGTGATATCAACTATCATTTTAATAAAATTGCGTTGTTTGAAATAATTGTAGCAACTTATAGATTAATAGACGTTGTTTGATAAGGTAAATAAATGATTCAAATCGTTTTTCAATGTTATCGTGATGGAACACACAAAGTGATCGACGTACGAACCATCAGCCCTCAAGAGCTTTTTTGTCCTACTGCATCTTCTCCTTCATGTGTTTCTCTTCAGAGCTTATGTGGAAATACAGGGGACCTACAGTTTAACGTCGAATCCGAACGACTGAAATTCCAGAGAAGGTTTTTAGCATTAATATACCACGGTTGCTAACAGAATTGGAAAATTGTGAGTGGTGGGTTACAGCACAAGGTTGATCGACGTTTCGTTCAGAAAGCGAGCGCTCTGCCAACTGAACTACACCAAGTAGTCAAGAAATCTGAAAAGAATAAATGAAGGATATCAATGGATCCCTCGCAACAAAATCATCTACAGGGTGTTCCATCATAATCTTCATCATCATCATAATCGTGATCCTCGTTTGTACCGCTTGCGCAGTGTCGAGGCGGTGTGAGGCAAAGCTAAGCTAGTTTGTGCTATGCACAACAGGCCCCGACTCTTGTTGGTGCGAAACCGTGTTTGACTTGCCTGGTGTATGGATGTTGTTGGTTATGGTCTTGTTACTCCTCTAATGCGACCGCAATACGAGGAGTGCCATTAATTTTGTCCCCAATGGCAAATAGAGATTGAGACTCAATACCGACCACGGTTCGGACTATTAAATCCAAAGCCTGGCTCTCGTACCATTGAGCCACTTCAGCCCTCGAGGGTGTTCCATTTAAAAGAAACAGGTAGCATGAAACTTCTTAAAAATAGTAGGCGTTGGAAAAAAACTAATACCATGGTGCTATGGCCTTTTAGTTACACAGTATAATTTTGATGAAGATATCTGTAATAGATTCGGAGTAATGAGCTGGCTAGTATTAATACAAACACACTGTATAGTCGAATCCCACAAATCAAGAATTATTTCGCCATGTATATGACTTACTGATAATTTCTTTTAGTTATAACGGGTTTTGTTGATAATAAGAGGGTTTATTAAACGATTTCTTGCTGCAAGCAATATACAAAGCTGTTTCTTGCCCTGCTTCGATGACAACAACAAACTATTGATTTTGTTAATAATATTATGTTTACTTGTTAATTTACTGTGTAAATTGGATTGGATGTTAGTGCAAATTAATCAGTACTTGTTTTAATAAGCATATCTTCTTGTACACGCAGCTTGTTGTAAAGGAATTGTATGTGTATAGAAACTATAAGAAGGCGGAAAAGTAACGAAATATGCTCGTCGATCGTGGTATAGAATAAACTTAAAATTAGAGTAAAAGTAAATGTTTGTGCCCCCGCAAAAACTGTGCGACCACGGCAACGGCCAGTTTCGGTGTAATTAGGCCGCGCGTATTTTAGTGCATCGTAGCCAAATTTACTATTTACGAAAATTCATTCTCTTTTAATTCCAGTTTAATTAGTTAATTGCTCTAATTTAATCAGCGCGAATTTTTTATTGTACCTCTAAAAGTGTTTTTCTTGTGTACAGTTTTTAAAGTTGAAATCAAGTTGTATATAAAATGATAATGAAGTAATATAGCTCCCTAGTAGTGTTACTCGAGCGCCTTAATAAGAAAAATTCACCAACTACTGCGGGTTTTATATGTTTACGTGGTTTGGATGTTTAAGTAGTCGAACCCAAGCTCATACAAATTTTTGATTTGCATCTCTTTACATTAGGTATTTCACGATACGCAAATCTACTTAGTAGTTCATCATTGCACTCTCTATTCAACGTCAAAAATAAACCAATGCTGTCCGTAATAGATTGCGAGCTATTAATAACTCGGTGCTAAATTCCACGAAGGCGAGTTTAACTAACAATCACCTTGATAAGAGAGACTCAGTTTCATATTGTCACACTGATGCAATTTAAGTACCCAAATCAGTGATTGTTCACATGTTATTTATTATAAAAGCGACTGTGCGATAAGCAATGATCAAGCAGCTGTTTCCGGTTGTTACGTCACATCCGAGTTACGCGCCGTTACACTTGCGCCAACTTCTACTAATATAATTCGGTTGCTTAAAATTTTATTCGCGTTTAAATCTGGTAGCAATTGGCCAACTGAATACTGCAGTTCGATTACGAGGCGCCCAATCCATTTGCTAAATTAGTTGGCTATGGTGGCTTCGATTGGTTTTTGTATTGTAAATCGTGTCACCTCTTCGGCTTTCCATATTTTTTTATGTCTCGACTATCAACATCAGATGGCCGTGCACGTGCGCTTTAAAACACAGTGTAGGTGGTGGTATTGCCTCGTCTCTATCTTGTTTACATTTTTGTAATTACATTTTCATTTTATTGCCCGTTGTTGAATTTGAAGGTAGTTTTCGTTTTCATTCTACCTATTGTGACGTAATAGTCTGGTAGTAACGTCGCATATTTTGAAAGCATTCGTGTAACAGCTAGAATGTTACAAAACATGTTGAATATTGTTTGATTTGTTATTAACTATATTATTTAATTTAATTTAATCATTTTTAGGCTATTACCAATATTTCTTCTCAATTGTGTCTTTACTTAAACCATACAGTTTATACCAATTAATATAATTTATTTAATAATTATTTGCTGTAGCCTGTAGATATGTAATCGTCTAGAACCTGGAGGGTTCTTTAAAACTAATTTTTCATAGGTTTAGTAGAGCTACACAGGCTACCTTACGGGGGTCTAGCTATTACTACATTGAATTTTTTTCATGTCTATTAAAATAATATTTCATTTTGTTAGGCAAGGGTTTCTGCCTGCTGTGAGTTTTACTTAAATGTGCGTTCAACATATAAATATTTGGTAAAATATACGTAACTTATCACGGCCCTATAACAGCTGGGAAGAATGATAAAAGTTTAAAGGATGGGCCTTGTGGCGGAGTGTTGAGAGGGGTCAGCGGCGACAGTCTACGTGGGATAGTGATCTGGGCTAGGCGTAAGCTTGCTATCTTTGGCGTAATTACTAATTAATAGCGTTTGCGAACCTCGTAATTGATTGCAATGCGAATATCCTCTAAACTAAAGCGAGGTGCGGATTTAGTGTTACCATTTATGTGATAATATATAAAAATGGGCTGCAATGGCAATGTCAGCGGCTATAAGCAGTGGCGTCCCTGGCTAGGTTATGGTTTATATCCCATGAGGGTGTATCAGAAATAGGTACAAATATTTAAACCAGTAATAGATTGGCTCAAGTAGAATTCAAGGGTAGAATTCATTTTTCAAAAATCATTCAGTTTATTTTTAAAATAAAATTTTGTTTGAAAACTGCAGATGATACATAGAAAATGCATTTAAGTTGTAGAAGGTTATTACCTAATTGTAAAGTAAATCCAAAGTGGCTAACACGTAAAAACTTGTCTGGTTTGTGATAAACTACGGAATTGGGAGGGGCCAAGGTTTAATTCAAGCAGTTGGACATTTTTGTAATTAGAAGGCATTTAAGAATTTCATTGGCAGCTAAATTAAATTTTTGCGTTTTCACTTTATCATGGGGTATACAAATTATAAACAAGTGCTGCTTCATGCAAAAAAACTCCAAACGCATAAAGCATTTAAAAAAGTACTAATTTATATCAGAATACCCATCATTTATTTAAATCAATTTTAACATAACTGAAAAAACCATAAAAAACAGTTTACCTCTAAAGTGAAAAGTGGATCACAATAAATGTTCAAAATATCGACCACCACTGAGAACACAAGCTTCTGTACGTCGAAGCATTGAATTATGTATGCTTGCGAAAACGGTAGGATCTTGCCGAATCATATCGGCAGCATCTTCAATGCGTACCCTTAATTCCCCAACTATGTTCACTGGCGTAGAATAAACTGACTGTTTCATACAGCCCCACAAAAAGAAATAACAACTATTTAAATGTGGCGAACGAACTGGCCGGTTTCTCCAATCCAGTTTTCAGGATAGTTATTATTTAACCATTCCCTTACATCCCTAGCATAATGAGGCGGAGCACCGTCAAGAAATCTCCACATGTTACGTCGTGTTTCTAAAGATACGTTTTCCAGCAATTCTGGTAAGACTTCGTTGAGAAAGTGTAAATACAGAGCTCCATTTAAACAAGCAGGTAAAATGTATGGCCTAATAAGGTGACCACCTACAATGCCTGCCCATACATTTTGGGAAAAACTGTTGTTGGAAACTGTGTTCCACTATTTCGTGTGGATTCTCAGCTGACCAAATGTGGGTATTACGGACATTAATCATCCCTTCTTGCGTAAATCCTGCCTCATCAGCAGATAACAAATTGAACAGCAAATTTGGTTGGTTGTTGCACTTTTGAAGAAGCCATTCACAAAAATCGAGCCTACGTCCATAATCCCCTGGTTGCACACCAAATTTGGACAACCGTGATGATGGTTTTGTGGTTGATACGTGCCATAATCCCGTAAATGTTGGACTGTTCTAGTAAATGTACGGCAGTTTGGAATGCGGCGCTGAGGGTATCGCTCTAAGTACTATGGTGCTAGGACTTATCAGATGGTCCTAACACCAAATAACGTATAAAGAAAAGACACAATTGGAGAGATCAATTTTTAATGTTTAGCTTTTGATAAAAATAATCGGTAACTATTTACATAAAATACATAACAACGGAAACATAACAACCCCAGACGACCCGACCCGCACAACATTTACCCCCCCCTCTCTCTCAAAAAAAGAAAAAAACGCGCATGTAAAAGGGAAAACTTCCATAATCACGTGTTCGAAACAAAATTTTGACCCACATTATAGAGGTAATCAAAAATTATAACAACCCCAGACGACCCGACCCGCACAACAGTACATTTGCCTTGCCCTTAGAGCGTTTCCTTGAGCTTCCCCGTAAATAAGAACAACATCAGTAAGTTCAATGTTCGTAAAATTTTCCATTTTGGTAATAACACTGCTTGCCAGCTTCAACAACAGACTGAATAAAACTTACTGACCTACCTAATAGTATTGGTTTGTGGCAGGTGATAACTCAAATTTTTGTTATTATCCTGCGGTACTCAAACAATTTTGGGTCAAATTTTCATGTATCATTTTCTCATATCTTAAGGGTCCCATTGCCAAAGAAATGTTTTTTCTAGTTCGTATATATTGTAATCTACCATCGGATTTAATATTTGTACCTATTTTTGACACAACCTGCATGTGTTTACTCGAATCGTAACGAATTATTTACTTGTATTATAAATGGTTTATATCCTATGAAGTGTTATATGTGGTTACCCGAATGGTAACGTATTATCTACTTGTTATTATATATGGTTTATATCCCATGAAGTGTCATATGTGTTCACCCAAATGGTTACGTATTTTCTAATTGGTATTATATATGGTTTACAAGCATTGGTCCCTATTGTGGTTGTTATACAAGATTGATGTGTCTATGTAAGTAGTTGTTGGAAACAGTAGCGTAGTGAATATGGGTAGCTACATGAGTTGATAGTGTGTCTGGCATGATTAATCATTATTCCCCTAGCAATCATTCGGGAGGTAGTCATTCGTCAGAGATTGTATCGTAAATGTGCCTACGTCGAACTACTATTATTATTATTATTATTATTATTATTATTATTATGAATGCAACATTAATGTTAGGATGGCATCGACTGACGATTTGTATTGTCCTACAATCGTACTGAAACACCCATGACTCATGACCAGTCACATGGCATGTACACATTTGCATAGTCGCGACAAATCTGGTCGAAGTCTGTCTACTATGCAACTCTGCGCTGTTTTTGCCCATCTGTTTGGCTGTGCGGGATGAAATTTCAAAGATTTTTCTCTTCCCAAATTTTGCTGTACAATTTGTTGAATAATCTCCGTATTGATGTTCAATTCGGCGATCTTTTGACACAATTTCTTTAACATCCTCACGTCCGCCTTTGAAACGGCTTACGGTGTTATTATCGTACACAGATTTCAAAATTTTATAAGTGTATAGTGTATAAGTTTTCTCTAATTTACAGCAAAATTTAATATTCAGTCATTACTCCAAGACGCCTAACAGACTGCGCAGAAACTGGCAGCTGTCTGATCTTCACTCGAGCGGCCTCTATTGATAAATCTGTGAACTACTACATGTTGCTTTACTTTTTGTATAAATCACGTGACGCCACTTATGTAGCGTTTATCTGGAAATTAAATTGTCAAACCTCGAAAAGATGTATTGTGGTATGTGCAAAGTACATTATTATTTGTACAGTTGTCGTTCTAAACACAATTGTTGTAATTGTTATTTTATGTATAATAACTTTAGCATTTTACAATTAGATACGGTAAAAAAATCACAGGTAGCGATAGCTGGCCCCCTTAATGCAGCTTATGGTTATGAAATAAAAGAACTTGTATAAATTCATCAAGCAATCCCTGTTGATCTTAAGTTACGCATTCAAAAGCTAATATTGTGTGTTCTACGATAAAATTAATTATAAATTACTCGTTGATAACTATTGAATATTTGTAGTAAATGCTGTAAATTGTATGGGTTAAGTAAAATAATTAGCTTTTATTTCCATAACAAACCCGTCTCTAAAATTTTATAGTTCATACTGTACAAAGTAAGTGAAATGTTTTTATAATTATTACTGTTCCCTTACATCATTAGAGGGTTAACATTTTGTATTGTTCGTCTGTCTTGTCTATTTAATTTTCCGTGCATGTACTTAATGGTATGTTTATTTATGTAAATGTTGCAGGAATACATTCTGGAAAAACAATTTGTCATTTGAAGTAGTTTACTAAACCACTATAGCTAGCCTATGTATAAATATCGAGAGGAGAGGAAGACGCAAGAACATATAAAAGAAATATCTTCTATCTGTAAATAATACGGGAACCATTTGAAAAGTTTTCAGTACGAAGTGTAGACAACATTGGTAATTTTGAAAGCACTTATAAGAAGACCTAGAATACATAACCAAAAAACAGAGAGGAATACCAAAGATGAATGAAACCTTAACAAAACGCAGCATCCTTGTATCGGAGAAAAAACAAACCAGAACCAGTTAGAAAACAATGATAACTGAGCAAATCGTGAGAGCGTGAATTATCTCAGAATAAGATTTGATTAGATGAAAAAGATATGGACGAAACCAGACAAAGATTAAATTCGGCAAAGAAGGATCCAAAGAGGCGAAACAAAAATATTACGAGAAAACGAAAAAAGGAAATAAGTCATTAACAATACAATACTATACGGCTCAGAAACTTGGAAAATGATGCA
Organism: Limonius californicus; assembly: GCA_014611495.1. Taxonomy (NCBI): domain Eukaryota; kingdom Metazoa; phylum Arthropoda; class Insecta; order Coleoptera; family Elateridae; genus Limonius; species Limonius californicus. The sequence goes on along the minus strand of JABXWE010068467.1, from coordinate 2,210 downwards.
AGCAGACCAAAGACAGATAACTGTTGTGAAAATGGATAAGCTGTGGCAAGAATATCTTGCAGTCCTTCTAGAAAAGAAGAAGAAACAAAGTATGGAGGTAAAACAAAATTAAAGTATTCAATTATATGCAATCTAGAAAAGAAACAATAAAAATACCAACACTATTAAGCACTAGAAACCTAGATGAAGATCATCGTTACAATGGACAACACTTATTCTGGTTCTGGATATCGGATAGCGATGGTAGACGCTTTAAAACCTTGAAACGGCGGTTTCTCAAGATCTACGAAATATTCTTTATCTCTTTTATAATTTCCTCGTTTGACGAATGCAATTTCCCATCAAAGAGTTTTACACAGCCGTGCGAATAAATGGAAGTCAGACAGAGGTAAATCGGGTGAAGGAGTACTCCAATACATTGAATTCTGGAATGAATATAATACTTTTATGGACATGTGCATTATCTTGATCAATAATTAGCGTTTTCTTCCCTAAACCTAGTGCTTCCCACCCATTCCCACCTATGATCCAATTGGTCCAAGACCTTAGGGTAGTACTGTCTCAATATTTTTGGGCCCTTTGGAAGATAGTTTATCGGTACTATCCTTTTAGTATCCCAGCAGGTTTACACATTGTCTTCTTGGGTAGTGGCACACAGCGATGTTACTATTAATTTGCTTGTTGCGTTTAATCGGGGGTGGACCGAAGATTATCTGTGTATACAAAACAACGTACGAGCTCAAACCAGTCGGCGCAAACACTCATGATCGATTTATATAGTATGTATAAAATGTATTTTTATCATGATGTCTACAATATCAGCTATACTAGAATCATTGACTCGATGATTCTTCAAAACCATATCATGAAATGTTTCAGTGTTGTGTTCCAAATGTTTTTGGTATTGTTATACTTTTTAACGTCGACTACGGAGGTCGCATGTAGTCAATAACCAAAAAGCGAGGTCTCTTAATGTATTTTTCATATATGATGATATGAATCTTCGTTGACGAAGAAATCCCACATCTTTGACAATCATAAACCATGTAGTGGAACTTCTCTTCTCTATTCGACGGGTTAGGCTAGCCTCCTGCCCGGCATAAGTGCCAAGAGGGCTCATAGAACCTACCTCATTGTAGGTAATTAACAGGCCATTGGTCTATAATCAGAAGAAAAAGAAGAAGAAAATTACTTACCTCAATTATTAGAAGACATTCCTCTTTATGTTAGACAGCGTATGCGGTTTCAAAATGACGGAGCACCTGCCCACTTCCATAGAACTGTAAGAAACTACCAAGATGAAACTTTCCATAACATATTATTTGCAAGAGGTGCACTTTATTTTTGGCCTCCACGTAGCCCGGACTAGACTCCGTTAGATTTATTTTTGTGGGGTGAAGCAAAAATGACATCTACGAAACTTCCGTTGAAAGTCAGGAAGATTTACGTGAGAGAATTATTGAATCATGTAGGTCAATCATTCCACCATGCTAACTCGTGTTAGAAATTCTATTCTGTGGCGGTTTGCTTATGTGAATAGCAAGATGGACGGCAGTTTGAACATTTATTACGTCATTAATTAGTTTTTTTCTTTCGGTTTCTATTTATTTGTTATTTTTCTTGTTGATTTCATTGTTATGTCAATATATTTTTATGCTATCTTGGCTTTCTCTGTGCTTGTTTTGTGTAAATTATAAGCAATAAATATTGTAAGTATAGTTATTGCAAAACTGCAAAATTTTATTTGTTAGTAAATAGTTTAGTTGTAGTTTCTTAGTGCATCCAACGTAACTACTTTGATATTTATTTATTAAAGCAATGTAAAGTTTACTAAGATACCTATGGAATATAAACAGCTGTTATGTGTGTAGCCTACCTGCTTGTTACAAGATAAAGTTATCGCCCGTATAAATACCTACCTGACAGAACGTCTTCATATTTTACAACTGAATTTCGAAACTACCACTGCCATTTCTATTTCATTTCAAGAACTTTTCGAATAAATGTATTAAAAAGATGTAACGAAATGATACGTTTAGTAAATCGTAATGTTTATCCATGCAACGAAAATATGCTCAGAGTATATAAATCTGTCTGTGAATACATCTAATAATAGCGCATCAGATCAGTCAGTATACGTCGTAGATACGAAGTATGTCTAACATCATTAAATTTACTTAGAACTGCACATATCATTTACAAAATAACAT
>JABXWE010068457.1:0-14003 GCA_014611495.1 Limonius californicus | reverse complement strand
AACTGACATTTCAAACTTTCAAATTCAAATCGAACCACCAACATCGTAAAAAACAAACTAAAAACAGTACGATTATAGGCCTCCTTAACGTACTGTTTTTAAGCTAAAACAGTGCGCTTAGAACGGCTTTATAAAACCGAAATAGAAAAACAGAGATTATGATTCAGGTATAATAAAAAAATAGTTAAATTGTAATACCTGATTTTAGGTCAATTTTACAAAAAAAATATTTGCAATCATCGACTCTATTATTTCAAACAGTCTCCTAGGCATGAAACTTCAATATCCAACTTAATACAACGTCGTTTTATTAATTTCTTAAAATAACATGTGTTAGCATTTCATGAAATTGCATTTTTATTGGGACTGTGAATGTTCAGAAACCTCCTGTGCTAGATGACGAAATGAAAGTGGAAATTTGTGAAAAGACTAGACAGACAGCGAGTTTTATTGCAGTCTCCGGTATTTTATTATTTGTTTGTAGGTTGTGATATCGATATCTACACTTCAGGGCAAATGCGGTTGCCTATCTATTTTAGAAGAAAATGTGCTGTACAGATAACCCATATATGCATTAAATTATATCTCTAATATTATCTTTTTAAGTTATTTTACTAGTGAGAAATAGTATGCGCTGTGCATGTAATTGTAAATTGATTTTTGCCAGTTATTATGCAAGAAACATCACATGTATTGCTGTTCAAACACTTTTTTGGTGAATATACAAAGTGTGGGTGGTTAACTATACCAAAAATGCATTTAATAGATTTTTATGTATACCATAAATATAGAAACTAAACTAAAATATAAAATCAATTTACGTAAAGTATTTATAGTCATCTATACCTTAATTATTATAATAAATAATTACATACTTTCAAATTGTGCCAACTAGAAACTTATAACGCTTGCTGTCCAATGCTTTTGGTACTTAAAAAAACATATTTCTGTATTACAAGCTGTTAGTTGAATATTACGATTCTTTTAAGACATTTCCTTCGATTGAGTCACTAAAATACTTATTATTTACGAGGGGGTATTGATCAGTACAGGGTGTGTGTAAATGACTGAGGATTGTGATGTAGGCAACTTATTATACTCATCCCCACTCACCATTATTTTCAAGACATAGATGCACTCCTCGCTTCATGCTGTCAAAAACATTTCGTAGCTCGTTTGGTGTAATGTTTTCGATTTCAATTTTAACTGCTTCTTCTAATTCATCTAAATCAGCTAATCTGTTTCTGAAAACCTTATCTTTTAAGCTACCAAATAAATAAAAATTTAGTGGTGTCAGATCAGGCGAATGTGTTGTTGGCCATCTTCCTTGACTTATCAGGCGATCATCATAAAATTCTTCCAAATATTGCAAAGTGATTCTTGCTGTATGTGCTGTGGCTCCATCTTGCTGGAAATAACTCAGTTGCAGCTCATCGTCGTGAAGTAAATTCAGAAAAGGTTCTAAAATAAGTCTTCGATAATTCTCAGCATTGATTGTTTCATAGAAAAATATTGGTCCTATTATTCGTTGTCTTGGCATGGCCACCCACACACCAGTTTTAATAGGATGTAAGTCAGTTTCTACAAATGTATGTGGATTTTCTGTTGCTCATGTTCAATAATTCTGGCTATTTGCATAGTCACACAAATGAAACTATGCTTCGTCGCAAAGCAGTGCTCTTTGCCAAAAGAAGGAACCTTTAAGAAAGGGCCCTTACCTTATACAACACTCCCCTAACCTGGGACTCCAAAGTAAAATATCTGGGCGTCATACTTGACCAGAGACTTACTTGGAGACACCATGTAGAGGAAAGAGCAAGGAAGGTAACTGCAGCGCTTATCTGGTGGAAAGGTGCAGATACACAAAGACTGGGAGCAATCCTCAATCGAGTGCAGCGTTTGGCCTGTGTGGGCATTACGAGTGCACTAAGAACAACACCAACAGCTACTCTCGAGGCGCTAATAGGGCTTCCAGCACTGCCAATGGCAGTGAAGTCGGAGGCACTGCTAGCGGCCTGGAGAGTAAAGCAATTAAACTTATGGAAGGACGTAGGCTATAACATGGGGCATTGCGGGATACTATCCAGTGCACCAGTGATCTGCTGCATGGGGGTAGACCGCATGGTACCAAGGTATACGTTCGACAGAAACTTCGAAATCAACATTCCCACCAAAGAGGAATAGGCAGAAAATTCCCAGGTTCTACTTGCCAATACGGGACTAATCTGGTTTACAGATGGATCCAAAATGGCAGGCGGAACTGGAGCAGGCATATTTGGACAGTCCCCAAGAGTAGAACTATCTACACCATTGGGGACTCATACGTCAGTGTTTCAGGCGGAGGTAGTAGCTATCTCCGAATGCGCTGATGAATGTACTCGTAGGGCATACCAAAATTTGCCCATCACCATATACTCAGACAGCCAAGCGGCTCTTAAATCGCTCAGCAATCCTAAGAAAACCTCGCGGCTGGTATTAGAATGCTGGGAAAAACTACAGGGGATGGTGCAGCGTAACGTCAGATTGACGCTGTGTTGGATACCGGGACACAGTGGGTTTGAGGGTAACGAACACGCTGATCGGCTGGCCCGGATGGGCTCCTGACTTCCTACTAAATTTGGGGAGGAAAGACATCAAGGCCATAATAGGCCTCTTAACAGGCCATGGCCATCTGAACAAACACCTAACCTGTCGGTGTGCAGCGCTTGCCACTCTCAGATTCAGGGTCTTTGGGGTTTGGTTTCCAGAACCTGAGGACATTCGAAGAGCCCCACTGAGACAGATCCTGGCCTTCATCAAAAGGTCGGATCTGCTCTAATGAGGGACGAAACAGACAGGATGCACAATGGATCAAAAGGTCTGAGTGCTGCACATCAGGGCCCTGTCAATTTAGAAATAGAATAGAATAGAATGCTTCGTCGGTATAGAAAGTCAAATTCAGTAAATCATCATTTAAAGTATTATTAAACCATTAATAATACTCTATTCTGAGCCCATAATCAATTTCGTAAGGTGCTGTACAGCGGAAAGTCTATACGGATGCATATTAAGTCTTTGCTGTAATACCTTTCGGCAATTTGACACTGACACTCCTACAAGTAAACAAATTTCTTAGTATCAAAATAAGACGTTTATAATGTAAAACAAACCTGTTTGAGCTGACAATTTTGTTAAGCATTTCTTTGGGCTTAGAGTTATGCGTTGTTGTATATCGGCAACAACTTCGTCAGTTAAAATGCTGGGCCTTCCAAAACTTTTGCTGTAACAGATGCGTTTAACTATTCTGATCTTGTGGTTCGAAAACGCTTTGCCCGAAAGTCATTCCAGGGAAAGCTTCGTTGAACTGTTCCATGCATGACGGAACCGAATACACCCAGGTGCCATTTCAATAAATTATAAACTAAAATGTTCTACTGTAAATACAAAATTAACCTATAAAATATGCCGCAATGTTTTGTTTTCAATAACCTACCTGTAAGAATAATGATAGCTATTAAGTTCTGAATAGAACTCATTTTATGGAGAAAGCTAGCAGTATATAACGTTAAACGCAAGAAAACAAGGGAAGATAAATAAATCCGCTAACGAACGGCTATGAATAAAAATTACTAGTGACAGGCGCCTAGGGGGAAACCTAAAATCAGTAAATTACTAACTTTCATTTTAAATGTTCCCGCCTTTTCCTTAGTCATTTAAAAACACCTTGTACTTAACCTACCATATAAAACGCCACAATATTTCGTACAAAATTTTATTTATTCAACACAATGTCCTTTAAGACTTATACATTTAGCAGAACGTTCATAAACGACTTGTGAGCAGGAGCGTTGTTTTGCAAAAAGAGCACACCTCTGGCAAGCGTTCCGCGGAGTTTTTCCACAATTTTCTTAAGTAATTTAGTTAGCAACTCAATATAATATGCTCCCGTGATAGTTCTACGCCGTTCCAAATAAGCTATCGGAATTATCCCATCATTGTCCCAAAAAACTGAAGCAAGAATCTTGCCAGCCGATTTTTGAACACGGAATTTTTTGGGTCGTGGGGAACCAACTGGGTCATAGTGATAGATCCACGTTTGGTCCATAGTAACAAGCCGATCCAAAAAGTTTGAGGAATCTTCTCCAAAACGGGGACAGATTTCCTTTGACGTTGTCAATCGAACGCGCTTCTTATCAACGTTCAAGCATCTTGGAATCCATTTGGCCGAAAGCTTTCTCATACCCAAGTCGTGATGATTGATGTGACACACACGTTCATAGGAACTGTGCAATGCTTCTGCAATGTTCTTAATCCCAATATGTCGATTTTCTAAAATCATATCATGGACAGAATCAATGTTTTCCGGAGTGGTCACAGAAATTGGTCTTCCAGGGCGGTGTTCATCTTTCACATCTGATCTTCCTTTTTTATATTCCGCAACCCAGTTTTTAATAGTGGCGTATGACTGATCGCCTAATGTTTATATCATAACAGCAAAAATTTCTTTGCCCTATAACCCTTTCAAAAACAAATACTTAATAACTGATCGAAACTTAATATTTTCAAATTCCATCTTTTTCTCAGACATGTTGTTTTCAAAAATTCACAGTTTGATCACCGTTCAACTTATGGATGTCAAACTTTGACAACTTATTTATTTAGCATCATATTTGTAACCATAGCAACCATATTCACTTTTCTTTACTAGAAACGTTTCATTTTGAACGGTTAGCTCGGTTTAGGATCCCCTTAAATTCAATAAATTGTAGTTTTATCAAACATCACATTATAAATGAGCAAAATAAAATAGTAGTAGTATTCATCATGAATAAAGTTTTATTCTAGTTTGATGTTTTAAGTTTAGGTCGTGTTTCTTTATGTTTTACTTCTATATACCTAACGACCCCGAGATTTTAGTAGTAGTAAAATTGAGGTAGCATTCTAAATGGGCACCCAACCCCATTAAAAGATTTGTCCGAAAAATTTACCTTTATAAAAAAATGGTTGTTTCAATATATGTAAATCTGACTGGTAGTTAGCACTGGGTGTAATAGTCGAATACGTATAACGTGGACTGTTCGTGATTTTTTAACCTGCCCTAAGGTCAGGTTGAATTTCAACAAGGGTCTCATCTCAAATGCGATTACAATGAACCCTTCTCTTTATTATAATCCGAACCTACATGGAGCAGCTACACAGAGCGCTGTCATCATATTCTAAAATATAATATAATAATTACAATAGAAAGCCCTTTCATAGTATTATTTCTGTATAACTCGGGGTTTTCGCTGCAAAATTTAGAAAACTTGCTAGATTGTTCAGTTTGTTTGCTATTTCTCAACATAATGTTCTCAAAGAAAAGTATTCAGAGATATTTTATTCAGGAGCGAATATTGTATTTATGTATGAACATGTAGAGCATAATAATGTGCAATTTACTTGTATAAGGTTTTATGTTAGTTTGTTACACTGCACTGTCATGGGCTTAGTGTTATAAGCTGAAACTGCAGTCTTACAAATTAACTGCTAGCTATCTACCTCTCTGGTCGCTGTATGAAGGGTGCTTACAATCCCTTAAAATTATTAAACGTCCACATCATCAACGAACACTTTGCTGTCAATAACTTGCATACGTGTAAAATATGCTGTCAAAGGTTTGGTTTTAGGTACAAGGAAACAGATTGTTGCGGTCAATGGTGCTACAAAATATGATTGCGAACCATAACTTACAGAAAATACGTTATTGCTGACGTTTTCGAAATAATATATAACTAAAACGTTAATTATTATTTTTTTACATTAGTAATAGATTTTTGTAATTACAGTCGGACTCCCATATAGTGAACAGTCATTTAGTGAGGATCATGACCTTCAGATTCAATTACATGTAAAAATACCTCGACATTATGATGTAAAGCCTCCATATTGTGATGTTTTTCTTTCAAACTTTTACGATATTATTTACGTATACATGTAAAATTTTGAGCGGATTATGAAATACTTATTTGTGATTTTTCAAGAATCTTTTATCTTCTTAGTCAAGCATAAATTTATGTTTATATGCGGATTATAAAATGTTCACAGGAGTTGTACCTTTGTGCAGCTAATGGACAAGATTCTTATGATGCCATAGTATAATTTTTGTCTTTCATATATCTTAATATGAAGTTCATCTACTATTGTACACGGATTTGTTAGCTGCTCTGTTGGTGTTGAACTAAGCGGTTCTTTAAAAATGGAAAAACGAAAATGTCTGATGAAAAGTTACTTGTGTTGGAAGATGTCGATAAGAGTGTCAAACAAGAAGATGTCGCCGCAAAATTTGGTATTGCTGCCAAAAATGTGTCGGTACTCGTAAAAACCAGCGAAAAGGTATTGACTGGATTGTGTGTTATTTAGTTTTATAATTAGAATATCGCTTAAAATGTTGTCCACTATCAAATATATGAGATTTCGTATCTAAACATCAATTCTTTATAGTGTAGTTACTGCATAGTGATTTGTTTTGGTACTTGCCAACATTACTCTGTGGGAGTTCAATGCTATTTAATTAGAGATGATAATAAATAAAATACAGTTTCTACTAATAAGTAAATTCGAGCAAAAACTTATAGATAGCAATTTACGTTTTCTAGGATATTGGAAGAGAAGAACTTCACATTTTTCTTCTTCTCTTCGTAGCATATTCTATAGCAGCGAATTGAATTTTGATAACTCTGAGAACTTTTATTGCACTCTCGACATTTAATATTTTCTGTTTCAAAGCTTCATAATCGCGAAATATTTCGTCAAGTTCTCTTACCATGGACGCGTAAAATACTGCAGTAACTTGAATGATCATCGCATTAATTGAGTTATTGGTATCAAAGTTTAATTTGTGTAATGTATTGCAAATTTTCTTTGTTCAGTAGACACAGTTCAGATTAATGGCACATCTCAATATTTTTATGCATTGCTTTAGAATGCAAACCTACGAAGAATGTTTAGGTTGATACTACAAGTCCACTACTCAAAACAATGAACGGATATGTAACATTAATAATAGAAAAAAATAGGCAGTTAACATAACAACATTTTAAACCAAACGAAGTACAGAAACCTTTAATATTTACACTTTATTATTAATTTTATTAATTGTTACAAAATACAAGAGTTAATAATGCGTATGATCTCCACGAACCTTAAAGAGGCTTGACATCTTTTTGGCATGGATTTAGTCCATTTATAAAAGAATGCTTGTAGAATCGTATGTCAATTTGAATTTCCGGAATTGTATGTGGTGGTATATTTCGTGCAACAATACGTTTTCCTAATACATTCCATGCATGTTCGATTCGATTATTATCTTGGCAATGTGCTGACCAGCCTGTTCTAACGATTCCCATTTCATCAAACCAGTTCTCCACGATGTTTGCTCGATGTGGACGAGCATTATCATCCATAAACGTGATTTGTTCTCCTACTGCTGCTGCGTATAGAATACCAACGGGTCAGAGAATCTCATTCAGATTAAATTGTGGTTATTTTGTGTTCCGGGTCCACGTCTAATTAGAAGACGCCTACTATCTGGTTGTGAAGTGAATCTTGACTAGTCAGTAAACAACACTCGTCCCCCGTCATTATGGTCCTAATACTTATGTATATCTGTCCAGATTCTGGGGGTCTTATGATTTGCAGTAAATCGAATGCAAAGTGGGTTTCGAGCATATAGGTATAGGCCGACGCGTCATGAAAACGATTGCTTATTGTTTCCAGTAGCAGTAGCAAATTTCTCTCGAAACTAGGTTCCATTAATCGATTTCCACGTGTAAGTAGCGAGGGGTAACGATTATATCTTGGTGTTATTGATCCTGTCCCACCTTGTCCGTGTCTTTTCCGAACATCACCAGTTTACAAAAAGCGGTTCCAAAGTCGCGCAATTACACTTGGGCTCACCACAAACACTTGGGGAACAGCTTGCTTTGTTCGTCCTTTAAGCCTTCAATTCAGACAGATGATGATGGTTCTGTTTCATTCTGAATATCAGTTAAAATTAAAAATTACCACTAGTAACCACGAAAGTGAAAATCTGAACTATTGTGTACCCACCAGCGACGATCACCTTTCAACTTGTGGAATCAAGTGGAACAACGACAAAGCGCTTGGTTTCTTGTTTAAATGTTACAGTTGGAATATAAAAAAAATTGTAGGCTTTATTTTAACTGCCTACTTTCTAATTATTAATGTTGTTGAATTTGTGTTAATTATTTTGAGCAATATATATTGCATGACAGGTAGGTAAAAATAATTTGCTGTATTTAAAATTTTAGTATAGAGAGTGTTTCACAACTAGTGTAACAAACTTTGTCATTTGGTTGGTGTGGCTATTTTGAGTAAAAGAATGTCTAATGAACGTAAGTCCTATTGTAATAAGTTTTGAAACTACAAGGATAAAAGTTTTAAGGACATAGATAGTTTGAAACCTTAATATCAAATGACCTTTAACAGAATAGTACAAAATAGTTAAAAATATCAATAATAGTATTTGGTCCTTATGTGCTGCTTGAGCTCGAATACAGCCTTGACATCGACGAATCAGTGGTTCATACACTCGGAACATTAAATTGTTGTTTTTCATTTCATTTGATGATTCTGTCAAGTGAATGTCCATGAGTATGTATTTTAACATTGTTCAGCAGTTGCTTTGGATGTTTTTCAAGATAAAAATCCAGAGGATTTATATCTGGAGATCTTGCAGGCTATATGGCTGCCCTTCATACCCAATCTATCATGATATTGAAGATTTAGCCATACAGCTACTTGCCTTCCGTAATAGGGCGGGGCTCGTTATGCTGATATCACACGCGTTATCAAATATTGGGTGAAGCATCTCTGAATATCTGGTTAAGACGAATGAAAACTAATATAAAGAGTATCATTAAACGTTCCTGGCGTCGAATTTTAATGAGATAATGTAGATATACCCATTGGTATTCTTTGCACGCACGGAGAGCATTTTCTTTTAAATATCCGTAAACTAAAATAACAGTAGCATATGCAGCTGCACTAAAATTTTCCATTATTTAACAAAGAAACAAATAAACTAAGTAAAATTCAGGCAATTTATCAATTGATATTTATAATTAATTTAATTGTGTTCTGTTTTGATTTCTTCAAGGCCACTTGCTGTTAATGTTGAATTAATTACCCCTTATATACTTTAATCTCTAGTAGCTCTGTAATTAGTTACAGTAGGACTATGTTCATTAGGCATTATTTACTCAAAATGACTTCATCAACTTAATACCTAGGTTTTTTACACTAATTGTGAAACATCCTGTACAATAACGCACAAGTTGGTAGTTTTCATTTGGTAATCAGTATAATAAGACTCTCATTGCAAATTCCACAATTCTGGTCAGATCTTACGTTTTCTATGCAATTTCAATTCAAAATTCTTAACTGCTTTATAATGCGCCTTGCAATTTGGACGAAAGCATAATTATCGCTGGCCATTGTTGATTTAAATACTTTCATTTTACTTGTAAAACCCTTCAAAATATCACACCATCACGATTAGCCTTCATTCATCTACTGCTGAAAGTAGGTTTTCCTCATTTCTTTCCATCCTCTCTTTATGCAGTCGTTCTCATCCACTATGGTTCCGATATTTTTCTTATATCGTCCATCCATCTAATGTAGCCCGTCCATTATTTTTTTTCCCAGGGTTTCCACTCTAATATACTTTCGGTTTTCAAAATATAAATTCGTGTTATTTTGTTATTGTCGCTTTGTAGTTTTAACGACAGATCATCGGAATAATTTCTCATATTTCTTAATAATGCAAGATATATAACAATATAGGTTCCTGAGGTTGTTATACGACTGGAGTTTAATTTTTCCCGTATGAAATAAGATCATACGCGGGTCGCACAGAATTATTACATGGGTCGTACGCGGCCGCGGGCCTTGTGTTAAACAAGCATGTAGGGCTATCATAATTGACACGGATTTCTGTAGCAAAACAATGATTATGTTCCTATACAGTGCTCTTCAAAATTCAGCCTCTATTACTGGTATGTTTGATAATTGCTCTTCTGATTCCAAATGGTAGAAGAAACAACTGATAAAATAGAAATTTTTGGGTGCAGGTAGTATATTCCAAAATATGTATTCGTAATGACGTCGCTTCTTTGCCTTACACTTTTTTTCGCCAAGCATAGTATTTCGGAGGTTCTTACAGTTTTTTCAGGTTTGTGAAAATGTAAAACAGAAAGTCAGATCATTTTACGGATTATTGTTATATGTTCTAGAATAATTTTTATTGGTTTTAAAAATTACTATAGAATTTTCTTAATATGATGTTATGTTTACTTGTTGTTCAACCATATAAATAATGTTACTGCTGCACTGGAGATTTAGGTTTTAATTGGAGCTTATGTTGTTACATTTACTTTCAATTGTTGTAGAAGTAGATAAACATTGGCTCGATTCTCAAAACAACTTGATTTTGTGTTTTTCTAGATTGATATCATTCCGTTTCACAAAAACGCAATAACTGTTTGTAAATAATATTGATGTTTAATGCAATATTACTCAGTAGTGTCCTTTATCAAACTGCAGATACTTAGAAAGCTCACTATATTACACAAGTACAGAGGTACAATCTAAAGTTTTTTGTTTTAAATTATTTACAAAGATTTATATCAGTACGTTTGGTGCAAACTACTTTTTCGATATATTGTTTAGACAAAAGGAGTTCTTGATAAAATAAATATCTAGAAAATGTTCTTCAAAAATCGTGTTTGTCTGAAATATTTGAAGTTGTTTAAGGAAAACCGGTATACATTGCTGTATACGACTTATTAGTTTATATGCAATTTTTAGAAACATTTATTATGTCATGTAACTGGTTGCATTTTTAATTTGTCCGGTTGTAGAGTAAAGGATTTGATATTAATGACTAGGGTTTTTAAAGAATCTGCTATGAACATTAAAAATTTGTAGACTAATAGATTTATACTACACGTAAACAGTATAAGTGATAAAGTTCCGCACAAAATTCATAATTTGTTATTTAATGTTTTTTTTTTGGGAAAACGTTGATACACGTCAGCTTTGAATTCTAAAAATGCATTTCCTAACCTAAGTTTTTTTCTATCGGCTTTTTGTTTTTTGGCCGCTATCATTAATGTTTATGAATGGGATTTCCATTTTTTCCCTCTTTATTTTGATAGATCTCCTCACCAGTTAAATGGTGATGTAGAATAATTGGTACTCCACATAATTTTTTTGAGAATTCAGAATTTATTTTTAACGAAAATAAGAACATTATGTAAATACCTTGTATGCACGCCCGACAATTTTTGGGCTGATTGGTTCTATTTCTAAACGAATCCGATGCTCTAAAACGTCAAAATTGTTTTGGCCTGCGAATGTAAACTCGCGATGTCACATGATCCCATAGAAAAAACTGCGAGGACCGTTTAAGTGGCCTACGCGATCATCTGACTTAACGCCGTTAGGGTTCTTTCTACGGAGTCATGTGAAATCGTGAGTGTACATTAGTAGGCCAAACAATTTAGACGATTTAAGGCGCCGTATTCGTGTAGAAATGGAAAGTCTCAGCCTGTACATTAAAGGGCGTACGATTAAAAATGTGGACACACGTACTGGTTAATGGTGGACAATTAAAATTTATATAATTTTTTTCATAATGTTCTTATTTTAGTTAAAAATAAATTTTGAATTGCTTGAAATTTATTTGTATTTTTCCCAAAAATTATTCTTATGTGTACCAATTATTTTATAATACCATTTAGCTATTGAGGAGATCTATGAAAACAAGGAGGATAAAATGGTGTTGCCATTTAAACATAATTTTAGAGTTTTTCCAAAAAAACGTTAAATAACAAAATTATGAATTTCGTGCGGAACTTTATAACCACGCACGTAAAATAATAACTGTTTACATAAGCATGCGTTAGAAATTGAAACTAAATACTGAAATGTAAAGTTGTTAACATTATTTTTAGATCATTCTGACGTAATGAAAGTACAAAAGTTAAATGCAGTAGTTGGAGCTATTTTTAAACACAATGCTTGTGGTATCAGTACGTTGATGGCAGAGTTATTGTAAAATGTTACGATATGAACAATGCGATTTTGATAATGAATCTTACACACTTATAATTTTTAGAGGTTGAAATTACCAAACTGCGTGCGAATTTACGTTTCTTCTCGGAGAAAATGCTTTTTAAGAAATTTATTATTTATTAAAAAACATAAGGGCGGGGTTTCAATAAAACTTCTTGACTAAGAAGCGGATTACTATAAAATAAACTAAACTTAGCATACTAAATTGCTTCCTACAATAACTGCATTAAAGATGTGATAAGACTTACTCTAACTAACCTTAAATAGATAAGCAGCTATCGGTGCAGAGCAAGCTGTTTTAAATGTGTTAATTCGCGGGATTCAGAACATCGAAAATTCATTGTTAAAATTCATTATATCAGAACAAAATTGTTTATTTTCTAAGTATGATGGATGGGAAATTAGTTTATTTAGATTTGCTTTTAATGTAGGGGTAGGTAGTCCTTTTAAGATGACGAACACACAAGCAAACTCACATATGAGGTGTTTAAAGGAACAGCTAACGTTCATGTACATATATCACAGTTTCCTGTGCCATGTGTTCAGGCTGTTGGTGACAGTAGACAATTAATTGTCATTTGTGGTTTAATTAGAAATTAACGCACAATCAAATTATTATTTCTCGCAATTTTTGTGATTATATTTGCTTTTTGGCACTAACACGTAAGCACGTTTACGATCCTCTTTTACAATGCATTTACAGATACAGAATGGGCTGCATGTTGAAATAGAAACCATTTCTGATGGTATATTATTTTCGCAATGGCATCAACATCAGTCGATTTGCATGTATTCAGTACAAAATAATTTGGACGGATATGGCATCGAATATCTAGATCCTGTGGTATACTATTAATCATTCTAAATAACACAATCGGTTTGTTGAATAGTTTCGAGAGACAGAAAGGCGCTATCAGAAAAAATAGTAGTGGGCGACTAGGAAACTTTCTAGGGAAATAATGAAAAATGCTTAATTTTTAGAAATACTATTTTAGTATTTTTCCTGTTTTATTTTTACTGATTGCATGTTTATTAGTGAACTCACGTACACATCAATAAGCAACAAGTCTTGACTTGATCATGTTTTTGAATGCTCTTTATTAATTCGTTAGTTGCCAGGTAATATTCAATTTGGGTTGTACATATTTATACATCTTTAGGGTCGTCTTCCTGGGTAGAGCGAATAACCAACGAAGAGGTATTAAGGAGGCTAAGCAATGAAAAAGAGCTAATGAGTACGATTAAAAGAAGAAAAACCGCGTACTTCGGACATATTCTAAGAAACGAAAAATTTAATTTTCACAAACGATAATTAAAGGAAGGATACATGGAAAGAGAAGGGTGGGAAGACAAAGATTATCTTGGTTCCGCAACATACGATATTCGACAGGAATGACGGCTTTACAACTGTTTCGAGTAGCTGAAGATCGAGAGATGTTTAACCAAGTGATAATCAACCTCTGAAAACGGAGATGATCTACAAGAAGAAGAAGGGTCGTCTTCGAATGTGGGCGAGTTTACATAACGTTTAATAACAGGGGATATAGTAACACCGTGTTTCTAATAGTATATTAAAGAACTAGTTTCATAAGGCCTTTTCTTAACGCGCGAGTCCAAGTCTGAAAAACGAGACGCGAAACGTCGAGTTTTTCAACGGACGAGTGCGACAAGTGGTCTTATTAAACGTGTTCTTTATACTATTTTTTCTATTGAGAAAGTTTAAGAGTATTTGAAATAAATTTATACACTATTCACGATTGATTTGCCATCCAGCAGGCTGTGTTTTTTTTTCTTAAGTTGCCTTTCTGAAATTTTATTTGATTGATTTCTAGCAATGTCAAAATGAAATTGCCCTGTTGCCAGCTCTAGAGTCCCCTACTTTTCTAAAA
>JABXWE010068456.1:0-12875 GCA_014611495.1 Limonius californicus | reverse complement strand
TCATATACTTATCTAAATTGTAGATATTTAAAAAGAGTCAAGTCATGACAAATATCCTTGAATAGACCTTGAAAAACTTGGAGTGTACAAATCAAAACCGTTTACCTAATACGTCCAAAATCAAACAATTTTTAAAATAACTGACTCTGTTGGAATAGGTTTTGGACAACCTAGAAATCCTATTTCAAGTTCAAATTTAAAAAGTAGAGGTTATTAAAAATATTAATTGATTTAATACCGGTTATGCTTTCCAAGTGTTACTCAGGTTCGATTCGCTTAGTTAAGTGTATTATCAGCCAATAATAATTGTTGAAAACCATAACAATACACTATCCAGTACAACGTTATCTATTCCAAGTTTGCTCAAAAATGGAAAGCAACTGATATTAAAACTGTTAGGGTATCTGTAAAAGACATATAATTTATTACAATACTTTTTATTCAATGACGATGACTAATAAAATAGAGATCCATAGATTTTACCAATAATTAACGGGAATAGTAAGGTCATTTGTAGTTCTCGGTGGAAGTGGTGGCAATTTGAACGATTATAATTAATAATAAATTACAATTAATTAAATACAATTTTATTTATATATAAAGTGAGACTGTGTCAGTGTTGGTACCAGAGCTACCAATTTCCCCGGAAAGCAAGTCGCGGGCGCCACTGCAGCTCCTAATAAAGTTCGAACAAATTATAAAATAGATAAGCACATTCAGTTCAACATAATCTTTCTAAAAATTATCTGGGCCTGTCAACAATTTTCAGTTTTATTGCTCTCAGGATTTCAACGCGAATAATTGATATAACAATTATTAACTGTGTCGAGCAGATGAGGGTGAATAATAGGTTGATTTAGTTGGCGAAACAAGCCTAGGAATAAATTATGAAACAAGTCTATTCATTTTGGGGCTAATTTGTCCAATCCAAGCCAATTTAAAATCTTTACCGAGTTATAAAAAAAATGAATGTAATTAATTTCAATTAAATTCGCAAGTGTGAAGTTGGCTAAACAGTTTGTGATTTTTAAATTTATTCTTTTGTGAATATTTAGCGCATAATTGGCGCCAATTTGCGCCCTCAAAATCAATTTCACCTTTTAAATTGTTCGTAATTTATTGTAGAAAGTTAAATTGATTTATTTTGCAACGTGCTGCAATTAGGCCAAACAATTTCTGATTTTTAAATTAATTCTTCTGGGAATATTCAGCGCCTAATTGGCGCCAATGCGTGCTGTCAAAACCAATTTCTTATTTGAAATCGTTACATAGTTATTTCAACAACTAAGTTAATTTATTTCGCAAGCGTGAAGTTGTAGAACCAATTTTAGACTTTTAACTTTATTATTCTGCGTACATTTAGCGCATAATTTTCCCCAATTTGTGCCGTCAAAACTAATTTTAAAATTAAAATTATTACAGTTATTTAAATTAAACTAATTTATTTCGTAAGTGTGAAGTTCGCTAGAGAATCTGCGATTTTAAAATTTGTTCTCCTGTAAATATTTAGCGCATAATTGACTTGCGCTGTCTAAACCAATTTCAAATTTTAAATCGTTAGCGAGTTATTTGAAAAATTATGTTAATGTATTTCGCAAGCATGAATTGACTAAAATTTATGGTTCTTAATTTTATTTTTCTGTAAAATATTAAGCGCCTAATTTGTATCGTCAAAATCTAATTCAAATTGTAAATTGTTAAAGTATTATTATACAAAGTTATATTAATTTATTTTGTAAGTATCGCAAGTTGGCAAACAATTATTGATTTTTAAATTTATTCTTCTGTGAATACTTAGAGCTTAATCGGCGCCAATTTGTGTCGTCAAAACTTATTATAAAATTCAAATTATTACATATTTATTTCAATAATTGAGGAAATCTATTTCGCAAGTGTGAAGTTGGCTAAACAATATTCTGATTTTTAAATGTATTCTTCTGTAAGTATTTAGCTCATAATTGACGCCAACTTGCGCCCTGAAAACCGACTTCAAATTTTAAATCATTACCGAGTTACTTAAAAAAATTATGACAATGATTTCGCTTCAACTTCAAATTTTAGATTATTACAGAGTTAATTTACAAAGTTTTGTTAATTTATTTTGTGTCGCAAGTTGGCGAAACAATTTCTCATTTTTTAGTTTATTCTTCTGTGAATATTCAGCGCCTAAGTGGCGTCAATTTGTGCCGTCAAAAGTCATTTTCAAATTCAAATTATTACAACAATTTATGTTCTATTTCGCAAGCGTGTTAAACAATCTGAGATTTTTAAATTTATTTGTAGCCTTAAAATCAATTTCACATTTTAAATTGTTGCCGAGTTATTCAAAAAATTATGTTAATTTATATCGCAAGCACGAAGTAGGCTAAATAATTTTTTGTTCTTAATTTTATTTTTCTATAAAATATTAAGCGCCCACTTTGCGCCGTCAAAATTAATTTCAAATTTTAAGTTGTGAGAAAATCACATAAAAAGTTATGTACATTTCTTCAATATCTGATTTTAAATTTATTATTAAGTGAATATTTAGCGCCTAATTGGCGACAATTTGTGCCGTCAAAATCAATTTCCATTTTAAATTGCGAAATTTATTTCAAAAAGTTATATTAATTTATTTTGCAAGTATTTCAAGTAGACCAAACAAATTCTGATATTTAAATTTATTTACAGTGAATATTTAGCGCCTAATTGGCGACAACTGGTGCCGTCAAAACTAAATTTAAAAATCAAATCATTACAGCTGTTCCAAAATATAAGTTAATTTATTTCGCAAGTGAAGTTGGCAAAAAATCTGTGATTGTTTAATTTATTCGTCTGCAAATATTAAGCGCATAATTGGCGCCAACTTGAACCCTCAAATGCAATTTCCATTTTAAATTGTTCGATATTTATTTTAAAAAGTTAGATTATTTTATTTTGCAAGTGTCGCAAGTTGGCGAAACAATTTCTGAATTGTAAATGTATTATTCTGTGGCTATTTAGCGCCTAACTTACGCCAATTTGTCCGTCACAACTAAGTTTAAAATTCAAATTATTACACAGTTATTTCAACAATTAAGTTAATTTATTGCGCAAGTGAAATTGGCAAAAAATCTGTGATTTTTAAATTTATTCGTCTGTAAATATTATGCGCATAATTGGCGCTAACTTGCGCCGTCGCGGCGTCGTCAAGAAAATTTAATATTTTAAACCCTTATTCCTTAATTTTTTCACAGGCTTGCATTTGCCGAAACAATTTCTGATTTTTACATTTATTTCAAAACAGCTAAGCGCTTTGCCAACTCACGCGAAGCAACTTCTAATCAGTAAGTTTTCTTCTTTTGTTAATAGTTAGTTCCCCATTGTTCCGTTAAGCAATGTTAGTATTTTAATCTGTCATAGAGACATTATAAACGTTGTTTCGTTAATTTTATGGTTGAATCTGGTCTTCAAATTCTATCTTTTTTAAATATTAAGCGCCCAAGCGTGATTCGCGTTTAAATTTGTATTTTATTAACTATTTAATTAACAAGTATAGCAACCAAAAATATTACATTAATTTAAGAAATTAATGCAAATAATATTAATACTATCTAAAGATCCTGTACTTGTGTTTTCTCAATCATCTGAAACTGAATAACAGCTAGTTGCATTCATGCAATATAATAGGATAATACTCGCTACGGACCTCATATTAAAGATTGTTGGACTTTTGTAAGGCGCACATACGAATTCTTGCAGGGAAAAATCTCTACGAGGGCATTCAATGCATCCTGCGTCAGAAATAGCTGCAAATCATTCTCAGAACAGGAACACACATAACTTGTTCCCGGTGCTTTTAAGGGCGTGTTTTCTGGGAGTTGATTTTTCGGAGATTTTTGCTGTTATTCATAGGCCTTTGGTAAAACTGTAGATTGCGGTGTTTAAAAAGGAAATAATAACGGCCTTACCTTCAAGTATACGAATCAAATAACGGAATTTATTCTCCTTGAATTGTCTTAATCTGGAAAACATAACCGCATATTTCAGATAAAATTTTATAATAATTAGTAATTTTTAATATGGAAAGCAATTTAAAAAAAGTAGAAAACACAATTAGACAATATAATAACTAGTTTAAGGTTGCGATGTGCATGACAAAGAATTACCTCCACTAAAAAAAAGAAAGATCATTGTCCAATACGTGCTTTTTTATTATTTATTTTGATCTACAGGCCTTGAAGGCCTATGGCATTATACATTATTTTTACCTAATTACATAATTACTTCTACATGATATTTCTTAAGTATTTATTTATAATTTCTTTCCATTCCCTTATATTTGTCGCTTTTAACCTCCAGTTTGTAACTCCAATAGCATTTAGGTCCTCTTGCGCCTGTTCCAACCATCTCTTTCGTGGTCTTCCCTTTCTTCTTTTACCTATTGGCTTTCTATACCAGACCATCTTGGGCATTCTCTCCCCTTGTAGTCTTTGCACGTGTCCTAACCACCTAATTCTTTGTGATTTACCATATCCGATATCCTAGGTTCCTTATATAATTCTTGTATTTCCTTATTTGTCTTTCTCTTCCAAACTTCTTCTGTTCTCGTCCCACCATAAATGGATCTCAAAACCGTTCTCTCACATCTGTCCAATAGGACTCTTTCCGATTGTTTCAAGAGGTCTCGTATGCATACATTACTGTTGGTCGCAGAACTGTCCTGTATATCCTTGTTTTAGTATTTCTGGACACCAATTTGAATTTTAGTAGTGGCCTCAGGGCACCATATTTTTGATTACCTTTTACAATTCTTGCTTTTATTTCTTGATCCTCGCTTCCGTTTTCATCAATTTGCACCCCTAGATAGACAAACGTATTTACTCATTCAAAATTGTACTTTTCTCCTTCGCTAGTCAATATTTTTAGCGCGCTTTTTATTGTCCAGTCCTGGTTTCCCATTATTTTAAGACCTGCTTCTTTTGCTGTTACCTCCAATTTTCTCAATATTTTTTTAAATTCTTCTTCTGATTTTGCTATTAAAACCACATCATCCGCGAAAGCCATACATTGATGATCATTGTTGAATATCGTTCCTTCGCTTTTAATCCCACTTTTTCTAATAATTTCTTAGGTACTAGGTTGAATAGCACCGTACATACTGGGTCCCCTTGCCCTTGCCCGAGCCCTTTCTTTATTTCGAAATATTCTGACTTATATCCTTCCCATATTACTGCACTACTAGACATTTCCAAGGTCATTCTTATTAATTTTGTCAGTTTATTTGGTATTCCTAAACTATTCATGATATTGTACAATTTTCTTCTCTTGATCCTGTCATAAGCTTGCTGAAAGTCGATGAACATTACATACAGATCGACTTTGTACTCATAACAAGTAGCTTGTAATTCCTTTATAGCAAAGATCTAGTCTGTTACTGATCTATTACCTCTAAAACCGGTCTGGTACTCTCGTAGTACTGCTCCGGCACACTCATTCAGCCCTTTTCTTCGCACTTGGGCTAAGATTTCATAGTAAGTATCCAACAGCGCAAGCTCCCTGTAATTTGCACATATTTGTTTATCCCCTTTCTTGTGTATTAGGACTATCAGGGCTTTGGACCATTCCCTCGGCATCTCTTTTTTCTTCCATATTCTTTTAATAGTTTGTATACCTCCTGCTCTAACGCTTTGCCTCCATTTTCCACATGTCTGCTGTTATATCACTTTCCCCTGGGCTTTTATTATTTTTTAACCTTTTTATTATTTTATTTCCTCTTTTTTTTTTATTCTTCTACTTCTGTTCTATTTTGCATTTGCATATTTGCCTCTTCCTGCTCCTCTTGCGCATTGTCGTTGAAAAGTTCCTCGAAGTAGTCTCTCCATATTGCCACCATTTCTCCTGGCTCGCATACCAGTTCCCCCTGCTAATTCTTTATGCATTTGCTTCTTCTTTGGTATCCCGTTTCTTTTTTCTTTACTTCTTGGTAAAACGGCCTTATTTCTTTGCTTTCAAATTTTTCTTGTATCTCCCTCAATGTTTTTTCATTATACTATCTTTTCTTCCTTCTGCATATTTCCTTCATTTCTTTTCTTGCCTCCTTATACTCTTGGATACACCTTTCGCTGCTTTTCATTATTTTAATTTGCCTTTTCTTTTTTAAGTTTTCGAATTTTATTTTACACTCCTCATCAAACCATTGCTATGCTTTTTCCTTCTTGTTTTTTTCAGGGTATCGCTAGTCTCCGCCATTACTACCTTAATATTCTCCCATATTTCATCCATTTCGGAAGCTGGTTTTAGATTATGCAATCTTGTATTTATTGTTTCCTCATATTTTTATTTCGTTTTTTCCTCCTTTAAGGCTTCCGTATTGTATCTTTTTTCTACAGCTTTTACTTCTTTAATCCTCTCCCTCTCCTGATGATCCTTTGTCCGTTATTACTAGCAAAGATCCGATCCGCTTTCAGCTCCTCTAGCACAAAACCAAATATACCATGTACTAATAGAGAAGCACCACACGAATATGATCACAAACATTAAAAGTCCAATACGTGCTGCGACCTTTATATCAATAACCAGATTGTATCCAAACAATAGCCAGCCTTGCTGTTATTTATTATCTATATGGTTGTCTTGTACACCAGATACAAGCTAAATAATTCTGAATTATCGTACACTCATAACGCCGATAACATTGGGCGGAAAGTGATACATGTAGAACGTTTGCAACAAATACATCTCATTGCAATGAATTGCTGTGAACAAACATTAATATCAATTTCGACTTTTTTAATCATTATTGGTAGAATAGATCCGTTCAAAGTTAACAATGATTCGTAACAAGGTAACGCCTTCTCTTGCGTTAAATCATCGAATAAAGTTATTAGAAGAAACTTCGGAGACATGTTTCTAACTTTGAAACTATGATGCTACAGAGCGTCCCAATAATTTCTAAAGTTTTTAGTTTCAAAATTAAGGGTGCTACATGTGACGTTAGTCAGGCTTTCGCGCATTTATTTGAACTTTTGGTAATTCATTTCATTACTTTAATTAGTATAGAATATTATTGATGGTAGGATTAGTTTTATTGGCTGGTACCAGTTAGAATCTTCAAGCCGGACAGGGCATTCCTAGGAATTGTGCCTTTGCACCCAGGCTTTTTAGGCACAGGTTCCGTCTAGCTTTGTTTTTCTGCTTGAACGAGGGGAATCTTGGTTATTCTATTAAAGCGTACAGACGCTTTGCGCTTAGTAAAAATAGGGTGTTAAATTCTTTCTTGTAATTAAGAGTTTGTACCGTGCTTTAGCCATAAAACTCCACGATAAAGTTGGTATAACTATAAACAACGAGTCAATATCTTAGTTGAAAATAACATGAATTTTCTCTTATTGTTTTATATGGTTAAAATTAAACCGGTTGCTGCCTAATTTTCCGTGAAGATTTGCCGTTCCCACTGAAACTCTGTTCCTCAGTCTATCATTTTTGATGTTTAAAACAACCAGTTCGCCATCGCGTCTTCGTTGTAAAAAATCACTATAGTACAACCTGCAGAAACACCCAGATTTTTATCCCTTTGTTTTGGTGCCAGTCGTTTCTTGCTTTCTTTCTATCCTCCCGCTTGGGGTGTCAAATTTTATCTAAATTCATATGTGCTGTCTTGTAAATATAGTGGGCAACACTTGAATTACTAAATCTATGATTTTTGAAGTGAGCTACATGTTCTTTATACCAACTTGAATGTTACTGTTGGTTGGCCCAATCTATTATCAATTCCTGTGAGTACAGTCAATTCCGTAAATCTCCTACTTTTTGTAAATTTTCACATCATCTTTAGGGTTTCCCAACAAGTTCCGAATGTTGTTATTTGAAAAAATAATGTTGTATAGCATACAAATTGTTATAAAAAAACTGATGGTAATGAAAATACGGAAATACAAATTTTTACCACAAATCAGGAACACCGAATTATTACCCACGGGTAACTTACTGCAAAGATTCGGTGTGTACACCGCGATTGGCTCTACTTGGTGATTAAACTTAGATGAAATAAAGGGCTCCAGAATCCAACACCAACGGTACTGTAATAGTAATCCCAAAGACCTACCTCAATGGATTCAGAGGAGGGTAAACTCTTACCTCGAAGCATACATTTACGGTTTCCCAACATACAAAACAAAAGTCAATAAAACACCAATATAATGTCATAACAATTATTAAAAATAAATGGTCAGTTACGTAGGTCCAATAAATGCAATAAAGAACGTACAAAACAAAATAATAAGTATAATAAACAAGCAACTGTTTATAATATTAACTGTTCTAGATAACAGTGTTACCAAAATTATGAATCCGAAGGCAATTCGAATTGGGGGAATTAATAGTTAAAAATAAAATAATCCGTGACTGGAACGCAATCTAGCGAACGTATACCTACATTGCCATAAACTGACGTCACAGTTCACAACATTTAAACACCGAATAATGATAGTAATATTCCGGTAGCCGATTACTTGACGTCAGGCCTGGCGCTCTTAAAGGTCCGGATAATGTAACGCGTAGCATATAGAAGGGTAGCGCTGGACATTAAAGTTTAACGATAGCAAAAAGTCCACAGAACCTATAAACAAAATAATGAAAACAAATCGAAATTTACTATTGTCTAAAATCATATTGCCGTGAATGAATTCACTGCCACAACTGTCAAATCCAAAATTGAAATAATGAACAAACAATAACATGTGCTGACAGCAATAAACACAAAGTAAATGCACAAAAGTGCAGTGCACAGTGACAACAATAAGTATAACAATACTGAAATAATATCATGAAGGTAAGTGATAAACATTCATATACGACAATTATCGAAATTTATAAGAGCACCACCAAATTTAACCTACAAACATAATTTTCAGCTTACAACATTAAAATTACAACGATTTGGCCTGGGAATACACCCATGAGATGAACGTGTTGGCAATAAAACTGCAAGACGCAGATCTCACAAAACAATTATGGAACGAACAAACCTTTTCTGAAGTGGTTCCGGGAATCAGGCATTCGATCTAAATGTTGCGGCAGATGGTAGCGGCAAGTAGGAGCTTCCAACTCACACATATACGTATACGACGACGGCCAAGGTGTACAAATAGTAGCCGCTAGAGGAAAAACTGTCCTACTGGAGGTCCAAATGGCATGCAGCGTGTAACGGAGAATTTGTTAGTAGCGTTGAAGTAATCCTGATAATATTCATTGAAGAAATCGTAAAAATCCAACAAATGGCACGCAAAAATAACAAATTCTGCTTGTAGGTAAAGATGTTCCAAATAATCCAAGAAACTTGAAATTCATCAAAATGTCGGCACACCTTCTTCATACTAGCAACCAAAAGCGCAACCTCTCACAACCAAGGCCCAGAAGAACGTCCTCTGTCGCACGCAATTCCCAAAAATCGACAATTTGAAGCAGGAACTCAAAAACTAAACCTAAAGCGCTCATAAAGAAACAATATGCAACCTACTCCCAAGAATCGACGACAGCTAGCAGAAAATTTACCCATAACAAAAAGTTATAAGTTTTTTTTAACATAAACCTGGGGAACAACATAAGTCCTGTTGTCTTGGATTTTCTAGCTGTTTTAGACTTAAATAGGCATGCTGATTTCAAAACTGCAGTTTTCTTCTATCACGTAAAGTTTTGTCTCTACAACTTATCTTAATGCGACCACTCCAGGCTCGATCAAGTGCGACCTCCCTGGAGTGCAGAGGGTAGGGACGATCTTGGAGATCAGTAACAAGGTCATACTTGTCTAAACTATTTAGTAACGCATTAGACAGTATGGTGAGAGTTAGTGTGCCGCTCTATATGAATTGTATTCCAAGATGAAGTTTGAGTTCTTGTCTGTATACAACGTAAGGAGTTAGCAGAAATTTTATCCTTTTATTTACATACATACACAAGTTGTTTCGTTTACATACGTACTCATTTCCTTTCTTTCAGATCATGTCTGTCTCTGCTAAAACTAGTCGTAAGTACCTAAGCAACCCCGATTCGTTCTGTTATATCTGTAGCAGTTTCACTATTCCCAGTCAAAGGACAAACACCGGCGTATTTGTCAGGCAAGCTCATTTTGCATATTTTAAAGTACAACTTGGTGACCAAGATAAGGTTTGGACCCCTCACAAGATGTGCAAGCAGTATGTCGAGGATTTATGGATGTGGACGCAGGGAACACGTGATAAATTGCCATTTGGTATATCTATGGTTTGGCAAGAGCCCAGAGATCATTCAGGTAACTGTTACTTCTGTATAGTACAAACGTCAGGATATAACAAGAAAAATAAATGTAAATTAGAGTATCCTAATCTACCATCAGCTATACGCCCTGTGCCTCATTCAGCTGAAATCCCAGTGCCAATTTTCATTGAACTACCCTCTTTCGAAAAACAGGAATCTAGTGAAGAACTAAGTGATAGCAACGATAAAGATTTTGAAATTAACGATGAGTCACTTCGTAAAGGATTTGATCACCATGAGTTGAACGATTTGGCACGAGATTTGGGACTACCCAAAAGGCTTCAGAACTCCTAGTATCACGACTGAACGAGGAAAACCTGCTTGAAAAAAGAGCGAAGGTATCCTACTTTCGAACAAGAGAAAGTGCATTTTGTAGTACTTTCGAAGTGATGGTGGCTTTGTGTATTGCCATAACATACATGGTCTAATGGAGATTTTGGGAATTCCAACCTATAACGCAACTGAATGGTGACTGTTCATCGACAGCTGAAAGCGGAGTTTGAAGTGTGTACTCCTCCACAATGGCAATTTATTTTATGCAGTCCTAATTGGCCATTCAGTTTGTTTTCATCAAGAATATGGAAACATAAAGAGAATCATTGATCTGTTGCAGTATCACAAGCACAATTAGATCATCTGTGTTGATCTTAAAATGGTCTCACTCCTTGGTCAGCAACGTGGATACACAAAGTATCCCTGTTTTCTTTGTGTGCAACGTGGATACACAAAGTATCGCTGTTTTCTTTGTCTGTGAGACAGCAGAGCTCGTGAGAAGCATTGGGTGGAATCGAATTGCCTCTAAGATCTGACCTCAAACCTGGTGATCCGAACGTTCTACATAAGCCACTTGTTGACAGAAAGAACATTATATTCCCACCTCTGCTCAGAAAACTTGGTCTCATGAAGCAATTCGTCACAGCTTTGTCAACTGAAGAGAACTTTTTCAAATATCTTATTTCTGCATTTCCTACCCTTTCGGTTGAAAAGATAAAGGCCGGTGTATTTGATGGTCCACAGATTCGACAGCTCATTAAAGATGAACATTTCATCGGGACAATGTCAGAACCCCAAAAGAATGCTTGGTTGTCATTCAAAAACCTTGTCAAGGACTTTCTTGGAAACAAACGAGCACCAAATCACACCGAAATTGTCCAGAAACTCTTGGAGAGCGTCAAAATGCTTGGTTGCAACATGAGTATCAAGGTGAATTTTCTGCATAGCCATCTTGCTGACTTCCCGAAAAACCTTGGAGCAGTCAGTGATGAGCAAGGCGAACGATTCCACCAAGATTTGAAGGTCATGGAGACACGGTATCAAGATAGATGGGATACACATATGATTGCTGACTATTGTTGGAACATCAAGCGAGATTGTCCACGGATTGAACACTCCAGGAAAAGCTATAAGCGTAAACTTTTACCTTAGAATGTATGTTTTGAAGTAGAACTACTTGTACACAATTGAGGTGTCGCTTCAGTTTGATTTATAGTATCAATATATAACCTTTACATGAATAAAATGTATATCTTGTATGATTTTTTGGGAAAAAGGGAGGGCACTCTATAAAGTAAACATTTGACGTGATAGAGAAAATCTGACGTCATTTTTGGATTCAGATGCCAAAAGTTAGCCAAAAACAAGTGTCAGATCTAACTCAACCAAAGTTGTGTTCTCCAGTGTAATGTTCTTCTGCCGTTTATTTTAAATTGAATGTTTTAATGACAATGAGCCTTGCAGGCTGTTGCGATATTTTGGGAAGTGCAGCATTTGATACTTGATACGAAAGGTACTATACAGGGTGATTCAGGAGGAATCTGCCAAACTTTAACAGTATGTTCCCCCAGCGATTTTAAATAAAAAAAGGTATATCAATATAGGGCCGATTCGAAAAAATAAAGAAGTTCTAGCCTACTAATGAAAAATTCATAGATGTAGAAAATAACCGTTTTTACTTAAAACATAATAACAATTCTAGTGCGATAACTTTGTTAAAACTACATTAACTGTTCAAAATGGCCACCTTCGTTTTCAATGCACCGTTGAGCTCGTCGTACTAGAGAATTAGTCGCATTTCGCAGTATTTGAGGTCTATCCCGGATGTAAGCGGCAGCATTAAAAATTCTTTGAATGAGTTCTTCCCGATTGTTAATTCTTTCCGCATAGACCAGCTGCTTTAAATGCCCCCAGAGGTAATAATCTAGTGGATTTAGGTCTGGGGACCGTGCTGGCCACGCATGTGGACTTCCTCGACCAATCCAACGATCACGGTAGTTGGCATTGAGATAATCCAATACATAATGGTGGTAATGAGGAGGAGCTCCATCTAATTGCATAAACATTCTGGCTCGAATTAATAATGGAACGTCTTCTAAAAGTAGAGGTAGCTCATATTCTAAAAACTCACGATAAATAACTCCTGTGAGGCGTCCATCGAAAACGTAGGGTCCTATTAGATGGTCCCCAATCATTCCACACCACACATTAAGATAATTTAAACAGTGTACTAGATAATACGAAGAAATCACTACAAAATCTTATAAATTTTCTAACAGAAACTAAATTAATTAATAAAATATAATGTACTAACTATTCTAAGGTAATCTAGATCAATGTAAATGTTT
>JABXWE010068454.1:0-13015 GCA_014611495.1 Limonius californicus | reverse complement strand
GCAAAAAAAAGATATAAAAAGGCAGTAAAAATGTAAAAATAAAGTGAAAAAAGGCAAAAAAGAAAAAGGGCAAAATTACCAAAAAGACGGGAAAAAATAAAAAACGGCAAAATCTGAAGAATACTTGAGAAAATTAAAAGAAACGGCGTTAACGTTAACACTTTCGAAAATTGTGACACACTGGCTGATTCAATAGTAAACTTTCTATTGACAATACCTACTGGTCCCTCATTAAAATAAATCTCAAGAAAATAATCCTTCTGAGAAATTTTCAGTCGGTAGCAATAAAGGGTAAAACCCACTAAGCCTCTATCCTTAAGTGCTGTGGGATTAATACTTTCTACAATCTATTTCAGAAATTTAACCCTCCTATTGTGTTCACATTTTGGTTACACTTATTGTGTTCGGGTCAATATGACCCGAGCGTTTATGGTTGTCGTTTTATTGTTATTAAATTGATATGGCAGTAATTTATTTGCTAAATAATAATAATAAATAAGATATGTAACATTTATTGACCAAAAGTTTGTTTATAAACGGCATTAATGGATAAACAATCGTTACGTAAGTACATCTGAAAAACTTAGTAGTAGTTATATCATACATATATTTTTTGCAGTCTTGGCAGTAGCAATATACATGAGCTTTACATAGGTATTTTGAGCAATTGCAACATAGTATATTAGTTTTATTATCATTTGAAGAAGGACAAAAATTGCATCTTTTACGCTTGATTGTGGTTGGTTGTTGCCTTACTTCTGCATTGCTGGTTGAAGGTCGTGACCGTATAACAATTTCAGCTGCAGGAATACTTCTAGGAAGATGTTTTCTTCCTTGCAGTAATGGTGTGATCAAGGAATTACCCAGTTCTTCAAGAAATAGTCGACGTTTTGTAAGTTTACCAGCATTCCAGGTTGGATTTACTTCGCACCACAGAACATAGGCATTGTAAGCTGAAACGTCCATGATATTATAAAAGATAGTCATTGGCCATCTTTTGGTTTGTCGTCTGCATGTGTATGTTATAACTAACTTGTCTAAAGTGTCTACAGCACCTTTGGTTTTGTTGTAATCTAAAATCATAAACGGTTTTTTATGATCTTTATCACATACACCGGAATCATGGTGCATGGTGCTCATGAGTGTCACATTTTTATTCCGTTTCGGAATATAGGAAACTACCGTTGTGTTATTTGTAAAATAGAACTTTGAAGACAAAACTTCTTTCCTGTTGCAGACTAATGCGGTTGGCAATTCAGGTTTATTTTTTCGAATAGTGCCAAGCATGGTTATATTTCTTTTCAATAGCATCTGCCCCAGATCGTGCGAGGTAAAAAAATTATCACACGTTACGTTGTGACCTTTTAGACCATAAGTAAGGTCTAGCACAACTCTTTTACCTTGACCTTTCTCTGCAGGTTCACCTTCTTTTTTTCCGAGGTATACTTGCATGTTATATGCATAAGCATTTACAGAATCGCATAAAGTCCAAATTTTGATTCCGTATTTGGCTGGCTTGTTGGCTATGTATTGCCTGAATGGACAACGGCCTCTAAAAGGTACCAGTTGCTCATCTACTGTTACATTTTCGTTAACATTGTAGACCTTAGGTAGAATTGCAACCCATTCGTCCCACAAGTCCCGTATGGCCGCTAATTTATCAGTCTGGCGTCGTTGTGGTCGAGTTCCTTTATCGTCAAAGCGAATTATTCTCGAAATTACATGAAATCGATGTAGAGACATCGTTGCTCTGAATATGGGTCGCCCTACATTTCCATCCCATAGACTGACTGTTGCCTCTCCATGAGATTTATACACTCCAGCTAGAAACAGTAGGCCCAAATATGCTTCTAATTCAACTACTGTTAGTTCCTGCAACTGTTCGCCATAAATTCTTTTTCCTTCTATATTTGACATTTTCAAAATTAGGTTTACAATTTTTGGCGTGAAAAATAAGGAGTACGCGGATTTTACATCATGTATTCTAGACGTAGCGTACCTTGTTGGTCCAGTATTCAACGAAATAATATTTTCTGCTGAAAATCTTCCTTGTTGATTAGATTGGTTGCAGTTCCATACTATATTGCCATTTTTTGAAGTTACGTTATTAACCACAGCAACTTCATCTAGAATCGTAGGTTCCACTTCATCATCCGATTCACTATACACCTCAGCTTCGGACAAATGGTCCTCTACTTCAGAAGCACTATCATCACCATCAGAAGCATATAAAAGTTTCTCAAGTTCACTATCCGTCAACAATTGCTTACTACACATTTTCAATAATTTCTTTCTACTGTTTCTTGTTAGAGTAGCATCAAGTTTGATATTTACCACGAAACTGACACACGGGTACTCATTGGCAGAATATATACGCGGAGACACGGACAAGTCCCAACAGGAATCAGCTTATCGTTTACCGCAAATAACGTTCATGTTGAAACGTGTTGAATAAATGTAGCAATATAAATTATTGTTATTGAAATAAAACAAAACCAATAAAATGCGTTCATTTATGATAATAATTCGCTTCTTGTTCCTCAAATTTAAACCAAACTAATCGCAGGGTCATATTGACCCGAACACAATGAGTGTAACAAATGCATTTTAAAAAAAAACTAAATGCATTTTTTTGTTATCAATCTAGGTACACCATTATTAGAGTAAAATAGTAAAAGTCATAGAGCGGCAACAAAATATTTAAATAAATAAACGATTTATGGGCATTAGAAGAACCCGATCGGGTCATATTGACCCGAACACAATAGGAGGGTTAAACTGTGCATTTTTCTTGGAATATTGCTAGTACAAATTTCTTTTAAATAAAATTTAATAACTAGATTTCTTAAAATTTATATTTAATATAGCATAAAAGGCAAGAAAAATAGGAATTCCTCAAAAAAGGTAGATTCCATAAAAAGACGCAAGAAAGGCAAAATAAACTTAGAATTTTTGAATTGCACGCATTCTAAAACGGATGTAAAATTGAGTCTGCCTTTAATCCTTCCATTTATTAAAAAAGGCAATTTGCCTAACTATACTAGCTCTAATTATAATAAAATGAAGCATTAAAACTTCTCTGTTTTGTCTTCTGACTAGTAATTTTTAATGTACAGAGTTATTCAGTTAAGAGTAGGAGCCTGACAAGGCAAATGCAACACAAAATGCACATAATCGAATATACCGAAAATGTGTACGGAGAACACGTTTACTGTATGCAATGTAAGTAAAGCTATTTTTAGAACATTAACGGTCAGGAAATCAGGCAACATGGCGGATGCAGTAATGTGCGTGAGATGGTATGGAAACTGTACAAAAAATATACAGTGGTCGCAATAATGTTAGCAGAATGAAAGGAGTCACTAAGGTACGCGATATGAAAAAAAAAATATACACTTAAAGCAACGTAGACAAACTTTAAAAGGAGCGATCGACCTGATATTTCGTGGAGAGTAATATACTTGAATAACCTTTTGTCTAACTGCAGTATTTCTGGACGCAATAAGACTGGGTTATGAAAGGACGCAATATTGATAGCAGGATTTATATATATATATATATATCAACAATTGATTAAACATTATATAAACAATTGAATAACACAGAAAAGATAAGGTTTAGATCCCTACAAGATTTCAATATTCCATCGATGAGAAGATTGAAAAGTTAGTAATAGGGCATTTCATTGAAACAAAATGTAAATATATACAAACTTAAAATTATTTTTCTTAGTAAATTTTTACATTTTAAATAATAAATGGGATATAAAAGAATATTGCACTAAATAGGGACGCTATTTAAGTACTTTCTTATTATATGTGAATATCCAATCTATGTGATAACATTTAGATAAATTAATGTCGTTTTAATTAGATAAATATGTTCTGAAAACCTTCACACGATGAACTATACACATCCAGCAAATCATTAAAACCGACTGTTTATAGACTAACATTATTATAAATCAGAACAAAATGGTGTGATAAATGGATACACAAAAACAAATAATTAGCAAGTTTGATACATTACGGCTGTATCGATATTAATATCGATAGGAAATTCGATAAGCATTCACAATTAGTGCGAAGAACGAAGACAAAAGGCAGAGGAGCTTGTCAGTATCAGAATTATATATTAATATATAGCCCAGTGTGTGGTGGCAGCTCAGTTGGTAGAGCGCTCGCTTTCCAAGTAAAACGTGGATTCTGGCTTGGGTTCGAAACCTAAACATTACTATGCAGATTTTTAAAAATCTTGTCTTCACTGAGGAGAAACACGTGGCAGATGTCCGACAGTGGAACGGAAAGGCTGTCGATAATGAAATGACATAGAGGAGTGACCAAGGACAGGAGAACCAAAGAAGGAGTAGGCATATTAATTAATAAAAAATGTGAAGACGCTATCGAAGATTATAAATTCCAAAAAAAAACCGGCAAGAACAAAGACAAATTCTAAGAAACACTGCAAGAATACCTTGACAAAATCCCAGTTAATCAACCAATACTAATTATGGGAGATTTGAACGTTAGAGTGGGAAATTCGATAGTGCCTGAAATCAAGCAACGATTTAAAGAGGAGGTGTACAGCGATAACGGGAGAGATACTAATACAATTTTGTGCTGTTAACAACTTAATAATAAACAATACATTCTTCAATTATGCAATAAGATACAAGAATACCTGCAACAATACAGCAACCGACTATTGATTACATACTTTCCAACAATTAAATACATTCCTCTCAAATACTGGATGTGAGAACCCTAAACGCTACAGATGCAAATAGCGATCACAAATTGGTATTATGCAACTAAGGCTAAGAATTCAACAGAAAAGAAGAGCCAATATATGTGGAAAGACTAAACAAAGAAGGATTAGAAGATGAAAGTATAAGAAACCTATACCAAAGAAGATTATAATTACATATAGAAAATAACACGATCGATGATATGAGCGGCTTAAATGACAATTGGTGCTAATTAAAAACTAACATTCGAAACGCGGCAATAGAAACTTTCGGAACGAAAAAAATAAACATAAACAGAAAGACAAATAACAGGACTCCATGGTTTTGTGAGAAAATCAAGACTCTAACTGAGCAGAAAAGAAAAACCTACCTTCAGTATCTACCAAGGAAATCGGCAGAGGAATATGAGAGCTACGAACAGATACGAAACGAAGCAAATGCAGAAGCATATTTTTATGAATTACAAAAGCAGATAAGCAGAATGGTGAGAAACCAGAAAAAGAGAGCAGAGAGCTTTTGTCAGTTCAGAAATAGATAAACAAACTTGGGTTACACATTTCTCTTGCCTTTATAAGGCAGAGACTGAAACCCTTTCAGAAGAAGATGATACAATCAGAGTTGTGATAGAAGTATATAAAGAAGAAATTGAAGAAACAATAAGTTGAAGAATAGAATAAAACCTGGAGTAGACGGAATCACGAAGGAAATGGTAAAATATGGCGATGATGTACTAAATGCCGAAATAATAAACTTATTTCAACAAATCTTCACCCAATTCACGGTGCCTGATCCGTGGAAGATGGCTGTTATATTACCGATATTTAAGAAACGTGAAAAACAATACCCAGAAAACTATAGAGGGATAAATCTACTGAATGCATTACTAAAGCTTGCTACTAAAATCATTGCAAACAAAATGAGCCAAATAATTTTACTTCAGGATGAGCAACAAGGTTTCAAAACTGGAACATCTTGCACGAATGCTAAGTTTATCATCAGACAAGTGACAAAAAAGCATTAGAATATAATAAGCCGGCATTGTAGACATAGAAAAGGCTTTCGATACCGTGGAATTAAAATTGATCTCAAAACTCTTGGAAAGGCATAATGTCCCTAATGGCTTCATTAAATTAATAAAGGATATACGAGGTCAGACAAATATGAAACGGGGTTGGCACTACTGGGGACGCTATGAGAAACTGATTGTTTCCAAATCATATTCAAATTGTAGCTGAAACTTTCGTCTACACATAGCTAAAACGGCATCCTGTCAGAACTTGCGTGGTAGGCTGTGCATGCGAATGAGCAAGTTAGTGCAGCTGTCACATGTGACACAAGTCAAACATGGAGCAGAGAGCGAACATTAAGTTTTGTTTCAAATTGGGGAAAACGGCCACGGAGACATTCGAGATGTTGAAAACTGTGTACGGCGATGAAGACATGTCCCGTACTCGCGTTTTCGAGTGGTTTGCTAGATTTCGTGAAGGTCGACAGGACCTTTACGATGATCAGAAGCCGGGTTGTCCGATCACAACGAGAAACCCCGTAACGATCGAAAAGTCCGACAACTTGTGGCGGCTGATCGACGACTGACACTGAAAATGATGGAGCAGGAGCTGAGTATTACCCGTGAAAGCATTAGAACCGTTTTGGAGATGAATTTGAAGAAAAGGAAGGTCTGTGCCAAATTTGTCCCACACAATTTGACCGCTGAGCAAAGAGCGCATCGAGTGGACACCTCCCGCGACTTCACTGCAACAGCCAACATTGACCCAAATTTTCTGGATTCAATTGTTACTGATGAGTCGTGGTGCTTCCAGTACGATCCCGAAAGCAAGAGACAAAGCTAGGAACGGCGATCGAAGACGTCTCCCAGGTCAAAAAAATTCCGTCTCCAAAAATCGAAAGTGAAGACTATGCTGATCACTTTCTTCGACAGTCAAGGCATCATTCACAAAGAATTTGTACCACTGGGTGTCACTGTCACTAGCCTGTACTACAAGGGTGTCATGACGCATTTACTAAAACGCATTCGATGTGTGCGACCGCATTTGGCAGTCTCCGGCAAGTGGCACCTTTTACACGACAATAACCCTGTGCATTCTGCCTTGATTCTGAAGACGTTTTTAGCGACAAGAAATGTCCCAGTCTTAGAACATTCTCCCTATTCGCCGGATCTGTCTCCAGCGGACTTCATGTTGTTTCCCCAGGTGAAAGTGACCCTCAAGGGAAGGCGTTTTGACAACGTGGAGGACATTCAACGGAATGTTACCGCCGAACTAAACGCACTTCCTCGCGACAAGTTTAAGCAGGCTTTCCGCGACTTGTATCGTCGAAGTCAACGGTGCGTAGAAGTCGAGGGAGATTACTTCGAAGGACGCTAAAGGTATTTTCACCTATGGCTACCTCACATGCTTTGTATTTTGATCAATCCCGTTATATATTTGTCCGACCTCGTATACTCAGAAAACTATATCATAATGGGAAACTAACTGACAAAATACCAATAACAAGAGGTATTCGCAAGGTTATTCATAGAGCCAACTGCTGTTCGATATTATTATGAACGAAATAATAAAAGATGTTCAAGAAAAATGGGGATATAGGATGCAGAACAGAGAAATCGGTATTGTGTGTTACGCCGACGACGCGGCATTAATTGCTGATAGCGAGGACAACCTGCAACATCTACTGCATGAATTCTACCTCAGCTTCAAAAAATTAAATAAAAAAATGTCCACCTAAAAGACAGGCGAAAATATCTAATTCGCTGCCAACTAGAAATTGAGACCAACATAATTGAATAAGTGATAAGTTTCATATACATAGGAACAGATAATAAAGCTACAATAATATCTGGTTGTTTAAATGATGTCATTTGGAATAATAAATACTTGAAGCGGGAGGTTAAAGTTCGAATTTATGAAAGAGTTGTCAGGCCCGTTTTGACATATGCTGACGACAGAAATTAAGACCTAAAGGATAATTGCTGCGAAAATAAGACTCGACCGCATGACAAACGTCGAAATATGGAACCAATGCCATATACAACATTAGACGAATGGGTGACAAGACGGAGAGACGAGTGGAACAGTCATATTTCACGAATGAATAACAACAGAACAGTCAATCTCGCAAGAAATATGTCACCAAGGAGAAGAAGAATCATTGGACGCCCGAGCAAAAGCTGGAAAGACTCGATATCTGAAAATAACAGACCGGAGGCCTAGAAGGAAGAAGAAGAAGAATAATTCATTAGTTATAGTTATACGATTTAAGTCGAGCTCAACCGAGCTTAGGTACAATCCCCGGCCCCCTATGCTTAGGTTCGATTCTGCAGTATTATCACGCTGCGTACAAATATTTTGTGCTGCAACCCACCATACACAGTTTGACAATCCGAAGGATCAAAGGATCCTAATGCCAAAAACCTTTTCCAGATTTTCCGTGTTTCGGATTCGACATAAACTGTAGGTTCCCCGTGTTTCTGCTTTAGCGCTGAGGAGAAGCACGTGGCAGAAGAGAAGCCGGTGTCCAGCAGGGGAACGAAAAGGCTGTTAACATATGGATCTTCCAATATGAGCGGATATTTGATATTGGTCATTATATTCATGGATCTAGTGTTCTTCGAAATAAATAGATAACATCCTCTAACGGTTGCAACTCTGCAAGTTGTTTAAAGTTTAAATCAATTTCATTGAAATCATAACTTTTAGGTTTCGTCAATATTTTTCTCATCTGACGCCATCTTCTTCTTCGAGTGCATTGTCTCTAGGAGACGTAGCGGTCTTAGGTACCATCAGAATCCAAAATTACTAGAATATACGCTTAAACGAAACGCGCTCAAATGCGTAACATGTGTTCTAATTTGTAAAATACTAATATGCAATCTCGAGTGTTGTATTAGTAGACAGCACTGCGAACTGTGCTGTTTTCTTGGGGCATTCTTGTATCGAATTTGATTGTGCCTAATAAACCGTTATGGAACAACTTTGCGTTTACATTCCATTGCACCAGCTCATTTCCTTATTCGATAGGGCGTTGTTTGATCTACAGTTTTCGTAACAGCGGCTATTTTCGGCAGAAAGCATTTAGTTTTTATTTGCAACACAATTACCTACTCCAATTATTTTCAGTTCTGTTGGATATTAGTCTACCGTATGATCTTAACAAATTAATATTTGGCAATTACATATACAAGATGCGTGAACATATCAGGAGCAGACGGAACACAGCTTACTAGGAGCGAAAATAAACTAAGACTCAAATGCTTGAAAAAACCGCAATGGAGAAAAATTATTGACGTACAGAAGAAGATGCCAGAGGTAAAAGAAAATATCGCAACAATAGTAAACAACGAAATCATAGAAGTAAAAGGAAACATAAACAACTCTAAGGATGTCAACACAAAATGGGAACATTTAAAAGTATTATTAAACAAGGTAGCCGATGAACACCTCAAAAAGGTAAAAACAAAGTGAAAACAAATGGATGACTGAAGAAATTCTTAAACTAATGGACGAACGGAAGAAATATCGAAACCGAGATCAAATAAAGTATAAACAGATCCACAGGATAATTAGAAACAAAGATGAAAGGAGCAGAAAAGACATGGATTATAGAGAAATGCAAAGAAATAGAAGCATTCCAAGCTAAACATGACGATTTCAACATCCATAAAAAAGTTAAAGAGCTAGTTATCATAACTAAACATAATAGAGCAGGAACATTTCTGGACGAGAACAATAAACTAATAAGTAGTGTAGAAGACCAAATTATAGAATGGGAAACATACACACATAGACACTCAGACAATAGAATGGAACCACACACATAAATGAAACTAGCCCAAAAATATTAAAATCTGAAGTGATACACGCAATTCAGGCAACGAAGTTAGGAAAAGTCATCAAGGATCAGATGGAGTACATACTGAATTAATCACCCTAACAAACGAAGAAAAAGTAGATGTACTGGACGAGTTGTACAATGATATAATATATGAAACGGCAATATTACCAAACGATTGGCTTAAATCAACTTTCATCCCGTTACCGAAAAAGACAAATACCTACCAAGAAATGTGATGAATATTTTTTCTTTCTTAAGGTGTGACCAAAATAAGCTGTTTTTCTTCTCTTTATAATGGTTAATAATTCGCAATCTTCTTGGAAACGTTGTAGAACCTCGTTGTTGGTGATTTGGTCCGTCCATGATATTTTCAGCTTTCTCCGAATTAACCACATCTCAAATGCTTCCAATGTCACCGGCAGTGACCCAATGTAGCGAAATGTAAGTGTTAGGGGGGTTAAGTTAAGTTGGCAGTGTAGAAAAAACGAATACCGAAGATCTTTGGGGAAGTGGAACAAGGTGAAGTATGGGGAATAAGTACTAACGAAGAAGTAAAATGTAAATACAAGCAGCTAGGGGTCGTAAACATTGTCAAACAAAATTAACTGCACTGGTTAGGACATCTGGCAAGGACGGAAGCACCAACAGAAGCTGGACTGTCCACTGTCCAGAGAGACAACGAATTGAGTGTATTTAGAAAGATATGAAGGAACTAGAAGTGACAGAATGGAGAGAACTAGCGGTGGATAGAAGGATTTAAACCTTAAAAATAAATTGTTGTACCTAACCAAGTAAACGTCATGCTCAATTAGTGTTTGTAATCTTTGTTGATTTTGTTTGGGTTGATCTGTTGTCTAGCCTTTGAATTCTGTTTCGTTTTGCTTGTTCGTAGTCGCAATAATTGTATGAAGGTATTAGACGTATTTATAAAACTTGACTGTAAGTTTTTCACCTGGAAAACAATAAGATATGCGATTGTGTATTATGTTCAACAACTATCAAAAAACATGTAATTTTCGATGAAAATGGAAAATTGTATGATTCTTGTGAGTAATATTTGGATATAGGTGTGAAGAACATTTTAATATGATTCTGATAATCATTAATTGTAGTATTGTTCATTTAGGGAGATTTATGTTTAAAATAAATATAAATTTTGTTATAAAAAAAATAATTGATGGGTGTGAGGTGTCAAAAAACATTCCTTTTTAAATAAGGAATGTGGCTATGATTTCAGTTTTGATATAAATGATATTTTCAAAAAGTTATTTAAATATATAAAGTTTGTTTAATTTTTGTTAGTTTAATTCTGCGTTCCCGTTGGTCGAGGAAGTCAAATGTATTTTTTTTAATGTACTTATTTTTGTTTGTATTACGATGTTGCCATGGTTACTTGTTAACAAAAAGGAAAAACAATTGGAACTTGCCATGAAAATCTCAACATGAGCAGACGTTCGTCTGGCGAGATAATTAAAATTGTAATTTTCTGCGTTTATTATATCCTGCTTGAATAAAACTATGTTATTAAGTGTTACAGTTCAAATCAGCGTTATTTGTTACTTATTTGTGTGAAAAATTGATAAAAGTCGGTAAATTAACCGAAAATCAAGATTTTGGAGCGGAGTATAAAAGTAGCCAAGGGCGTATCCAGCTCAAAATGGAAGGAGGGTGGCAGCATTCTGCATCCAACTTCTTTCATCGGGGAAGGGGGTCCATGGAAGAGGGCATGCAATAATACATAAAAGAAAAACGCTATTTATTTATAAAATTAATTTTTGAACAGTAGTTTGCAAGGATTAGTTGCAAATTTTCTAACTACATCTTCCACTAATTGTTTCTTGTTCGCGAAAACTCATTGACGATGAATGCTTAGCGTGGGTAACCCATTTAACCTATTTTCTCCAATAGTACTTCTAAGCCTTGTTTTAATTCAGCGAAGAGAGCTGAACAAACGCTCTATAAGTAGTGCTTGTTGTGCAGGGCTGTGAAAGCAAAATCAGTAGCGCCTTTCTAATGGTTGGAAGAAACAATTTGCTCTTTTTGAAAATCTCGATGGTATCTGGAGCTTCTTTTACCTCATTCCACATTTTGAACCACAATGCCCTTTCTCCTTCGATGCCTTCCAAATTGTAGAAAGTTGCACAAGATGAAGTACTTTCACTTCATTCCTCTGTAGCGGCATACTGGCGCCGGAAGGTCGTGGGAGACATCCCCATGAGAAATGCACTTTTAGGAAAGTCGTAAATTCTTCGGCACTGAACGGAAATCGAACAATAGGTTTACCACCTTCTAGCAAGAGCGGTCCTGTAAAGCAGTTCCACAACGGAAGTCGCACGAAAGCTTTTACAGTCTCGGCCGCCGTCAGAAACGTGGGAAAATGCCTCCGGCCAGGAGTTGTCGACACAACGGAAGAAAGCATCCCCGGGTGGGAAACTGGAAGCGAAAAATGCACCACTCCCGCTGCAACCTTCGACGGTTACGTACGCGAACACAATTACGTTGCCTTATTTCGTTTCACTTATGTTGTATATTATTATTAATAAATTGTTAT
Organism: Limonius californicus; assembly: GCA_014611495.1. Classification (NCBI taxonomy): domain Eukaryota; kingdom Metazoa; phylum Arthropoda; class Insecta; order Coleoptera; family Elateridae; genus Limonius; species Limonius californicus. The sequence continues at coordinate 866 of JABXWE010068454.1, read as the reverse complement.
AGTACAGTATATTATTATATTCATGGTGGTTTTATTTAACGAATAAATCCCGCCAAAGTGGTGACCCCGGTGTTTAGTGAAGCGAACGGCGAACTTTACAATTCGTGTTTACCTATGTTTGGTGTGCATGTGTAAATGCTCCGAAATAACGCGTAACAACTAAAGTGACTATCCAGCGCCGTTTTTTAAAATCGAGATCTCGGTCGTTTTAAAATATTGTTTTCGCGTCCAACAAACAGCAAGTGCCGCAAAATGTTACGTAACGACAACTTGGGCACGGCACAATCAGAAGAGCAACCACCTACACCTGCAACGGAAGTCAGCAGGGTTTCAATTCGCGTCCCTCCATTTTGGCCAGAAAAACCTAAACTCTGGTTTTGCCAGCTGGAAGGACAATTTAATTTAAATGGCATCACCCAGGATACAACAAAATTTTGGTATGTCATTTCACAACTAGACAATAGATATGCGCAAGAAGTAGAAGACATCATCACTTCGCCTCCGGCAACCGACAAATACGAAGCTGTAAAGACCGAGTTGATCAGCCGCCTTTCAACATCACAAGAATTAAGACTCAAACAATTGCTGGAGCACGAAGAGATTGGCGACAGGGCGCCGTCACATTTTTTACGACATCTGCGAAGCCTGGCCGGAAATACAGTGCAGGACGCGTTCCTGCGCACGCTTTGGCTAAATCGCTTGCCCAGTGCCATGCAAGCAATTTTAGCAACTCAGGCAGATTTAAGCCTCACAAAAATTGCCGAAATCGCGGATAAAATTAAGGAGACCAGCCCAGCTGTGCAAATTCACGCCATACCAGCCATTTCCCCAGCTGTCAGTGGTTCCATGGACACGGAAATTCGGGA
>JABXWE010068447.1:0-13534 GCA_014611495.1 Limonius californicus | reverse complement strand
ATTTGCCGAGAAAGCTGTGAATAACACTTTTTAAAGATGCCCATGCTGTTGCTTCGTCGGCCTTTAAACACTTTGGAAAGTTGTTGTCGTCCATCAGCTTTCTAATATCAGGTCCGACAAATACACCTTCTTTGATTTTCGCGTATGAAATTTTGTGAAAGAGCTTGGTTAACTACTAGTCAGCCGGCCCTTCGCGTCAAGCGCTTTGACGAAGTTCTGTATAAGGCCAAGTGTGATGTGTAGATGTGGCAGTAAAACGTTTTTTGGGCCAACAAGTGGTGTAGCAGAGATATTTTCTTTTCCGGGCTCAAAATTGCAACGACTTGGATAATGTTTCCTCACATAATGATGCTCAGTTGCACGACTATCCCAGAGACAGAGAAAGCAGCAATGTTTCGTGAATCCCGATTGCATCCCAGTCACGAGATCAATCACGTGTTTAATAATATGTCAATCAGTAAATGTTGTAGATTAATTACAATTGATGTTCTTATAGTTCTGAGGCTTTAAATCGTCACAAATTTTCCATTGGTGTTCATTGTATTTGATCTTGGTCAAGATTTGACACATTGTTTCTCGAAAAGTAGAGCCAATCTCGAAAAACTGACAAAGGATTCGAATTCTGTGCACCGAAAAGCGTTAAGAAACATGCTTGTCGTCTTGGGTCCAAAAGTTTACCCGAATTTGTAAACCTGTGAATCACTGCACTTGGAATTCGCCCATCTTTATTCAGATGTACTTGTATTTATGAAATTAGCTGGTCGCACTATAGTACATAACCTCCAAATGTTGGCATACACCTTGTGTAGTTGTATTTCTCGAAGAAAATCCTTTAGAATGAAAAATTCACCGTTGGAGTGGAAAAGTTTAAATCACTTATCACGCCTTGTTTGTTGTTAGAATTGTTCCGCACTGTTATTTGATCGTCGAACATCTTTAATATAACCTTTCACTGATAATACCAAGCAGAATTACTTCTATTAATTTCGTAGGTAATTATATTAATCTATGTATTACGTAGATGTTTCTTCCTTAATTTCACATTAGGTGTATAATAATTATCTGCAATGATAGAAAATTTTACTATTCAAACTTTGTTGACATCCTGGTAAATCATTCAAAACGATGAAACAAACTAAACAACTGCCAGTTACTGACGCGAAGTATGCAGAACTCCAATTCAAATCTTGAAAATATTTTTGTAACGGAAAAAATCGCTATATTCACCATTGCGAATCGCGTACAACACTTAATAACAACTTCTATTACAAGAAAGTTATATAATTATGGAGACTAAATTCAAAACGTGTAGCCGGACGAGCGTCCTTCCATTTTAAGATCTAAGAAGATACTGACTACAAAAACGATATTCTTAAAATTCGTGTACCGGTCTCTAGGAAACGGGCAATACAAACAAAAACACTTAATATAGACACGTTTTGAGCTTAAATCTGAGACGCATCTCCTGATTTTGTACGGGCGATCAGAAAAGAGGACAAAATAGCAAATTTTAACCAAGTTTAAATTACACAAATAACTTTTTTTTTATTTAAACACAAAATCTGAATTTGCTATCATATTCCAACAAAATTTTACATATTTTAATCCGCTCACGAATACAATCCCATGCGTAATTATTAAACCAATATTTTAATTTATTAAAATGACTTTTTTGTCATTCATTCACACTACCGTCCTCCCCCGTAACCCCTTTCGCATTTCTTTAGGAGGGGTGCGTGCGTCCCTTTCATACTAACCATTCATTCAACATGCACCCTAAACTTAACTAAGTGAAATACGGTAGCCTCAGTCGCGATTCGAACTCTCACCCGATCGGCCACATTTCACTGTGACTTCGAGTGGCAGAGCGTATTCACACTGCTCACGGGAGTCGCTTATTAAAATGGCATACTTTTGTTAAATTAAATACATTATTAAAATTTTAAAATGTAAACTTAACACACTCTACTACAAAAAATTATCATAAAATCCACACAGGAAAAGTCCAAATTCCCATAAATTACATATTTGTTTACATCTGCTGAATACATATCACAATTTTCTACAACAAGTTTGTTTGAAGATAAGAATACACAATTAGGGATAGCAAAACGTTCAAAAGCTACTACAATAACAAATACAACTCAACACCAGCTTGCGGTCTCGAAAATCCAATATCAAACAGCACAGCAACAAAAAATACCCATCGGAAATGCTCAACTATAAGAAAATCCGCCCCAAACTTTATTCAACACTCCATTTTATAGATTTACCTACTACATAATAATAGTTTACGTGTAGACTCTAAGCTTGATTAAATAATAAACATGTTTTATATATTAAAATTACCATTATTAGAATATAAAAAAATCTTTCCATAAACTATTTTGAGAACTAATTATTCTATATATTATCTTTTCGTAAAATATCTAACATCAGAATTAAGTTAATATGAATTTTGTGTATTTCACAGACAATGTACAGTACATATGTATGTTGTAAGCGTTCGAAAATTAATTAAAATGTAAGTCGAAAAAGCATTTGATCGGACCGTTGAGTGTTAAAAAATAACATCTAGTAAAGAAAATATTTACAGGGTATCCAAGCTTGCAATTCAGAAGTAGACAACACACAGTATACCCTATACAAAAACGGTATAACATATTCAAGCAGTAGGTTTAAAAAAATTAGTTTGAGATATTTCTTTGTACGTTGACAGCAAACGCCGAATGTAAGACACATTATTAAATATATCTACATCGAAAATAATTAGGTATACAAGCAACGTAACAGGAAAGCCTAGCCAAGTAAATTTTATATTGGTTCTTGCCTTAGCTGGATGAAATTAATATTAACGAGTAAGTATATTCAATTTTATTAACTAACCAAATAAATATTTATGTCTTCTTACAACTGACAAATTAAACTTAATTTAAAATCTACCTTTTAAATTTTAGTCGGCTGTGCGGTCTACTGCGTGTTGCCTACTTCGGAAAATTAAGGCTCATACGTTTAAAACGGACCCATTTACTTTTGAATAGTTTGTAAAACAAATCAGAATGTGGCAGGACGAGTTAAAAATAAATGATTACATATTTATTTTCTCCTATGTGTTATTCTTTATAGTACCTAAATTTAGCCTACATTTACAGAAAATTTAAATGGTTATACATTCATCGAATAGTTCTACATATTGATAATCAAAATGCAGTACCGTGTAATTGGATTTACTTACGAAATTGCTCTTATGATTAAGAACGGTTTATTAAACTTATCTGAATCTATGAAAGAAATAAAACATTTAATATTTTCGATGATTTACTCCGAAAATTGCAGAAAATGCAGCTCATATGCCTGCAGTTTGAGTTTTAGCGGCAGTTTTAAAGTCGCTTTCTGTCCATTATGAAAAATGTATGATTTATTGTTTACAAGGTAGTGCCTTTTTGAGCCTCGGTATCACTCGTAAACACTCTCATAGCTACGTAAAAACATGTTCAAAGTTAAGTTTGGCAATGGCATTCATGTAAATGGGTTATTACACTAAAGAACAAAAAAGTATATTAGCAAAAATCAAATATAGAGCAGATATCTTTTGAAATCATCATTATCCAGTATACATCTTGTTGTAAATGTATCACGTAGGTAACTGATAATATTATGAAACGCTATTCACTTTATGAATTCGTTCTAAATTCGGCTAGTTGGTAAGACTGGGACGTTTGCTTGGGTTAACAAAATCGCCCAGTTTATGAAGTGGATGAACAGATTACAGGATGTGCTTGCGACATTTATAATGCGAAAGATTTTCAGATAACAATTACACTAAAATGGGAATATGAACATTAATCGAGATGGGAAGAGATGGAGAAAATTTAAAAGAAAAATGTACAAATCCGTGCAGAGGGTAAAATAAGATTCTACAAAATGTAACATCAATTGCAGTTACCAGTATAGAGGAGCTAGCGATAATTTGTAATGAAAAGTCTACTGAAAAACTAGCTGCACCGCGGTAGCTGGAATACAGACCGTCGTAGAATCTACCATATTTCAAACAAGACATTTGTCCGAGCTGGTTGTATGAAATGAAAAAACAGTTAAAATAATTGACGCAATGTTTGTTCCCAATATAGAAAGCAATTCATTATCGATTAAGAAGATAAAGGAGAAAGGTTTCCTTCTTAACCGAAATCATTGAGTAAGAAAAGGAAATGTTAAATAAATATAAATAGAACGGTTGCCTTTTCATTGATTTGCCAATTAATTCCCGCTACAAAAATAGGAACTGAATAAAAATACAAAAATATTCACGAGATATCTAAAAAATGATTAAGTAATGGCCGCTAGATACAAAAAATTACATTTATACTATTTTCAGCTTTAGTACTCCAAAAAATCTTCCTAACCAATTCCAGCAATTTCATTTACATAAGAATAAAACGACAGACAACAAATAAACGTTACGTGTAAAGGGATTATGACATCACACGTTCGCGCCGTGAATATTGTTAAATGAAATCATATACATATAGAGCGAATTACCGTTTTTAAAGCAACCAGCAACTGTATTAACTTTGTTAAAACGATTTTTATACTGCATAGGCGAAATTTGTGCGAAGTAGAAATATGAAATTATAAAAAATAATGACTGTTAAGCAGACTCTTTAAATAATTGGGTACCTGCGTTCGAATAAACAAGGGGAATTAATGCAGTTGTCTAAAGCGTGATGTCCGCCACGTCACCAACTATCATTAATTTGGCGTGAGACAAACGGGTGCGAGAGCAAGGATACCGGAAGTGCAGGCCAAGCTCCTTCATAGGGGTATAGAACCTCAACATTATAATTATTAATAATTTAATTTAAGAGAGTACTACTTTTGTGTCACAGTTTTCTATAAGAGAAAAATATTTTTCCGTTTTACGTGTTTCAGGAAAGATAAAAATATTTATTTCTCTCTGGAAGAGAATGTTTTTAATAGATGCATATTTTGAAGTAATAATTTAATGTAAGAGGAGTACTATTCTGTGCGGCAGATTTCTTTAAGAGAGAAACACTTTTGTACTGCAGTTTCATTTACGTTTTGTTAAGTTTTGCGTTTTTCAGGAATACTTGAAAACATTTTTTCTCTCTGGGAGTGAATGTTGTTAAGGGATAGATATTTTCAATTAATTTAAGAGAGTACTATTTTTGTGCGGTAGTTTTCTCTGAGAGAAATACTTCTGCAATGCAGTTTCGTTAACGAGTGAAATATTTATACTTTTCTGCGGTAGTTTGTTTACGACAGAAATGTGTTTACATTTTACGTTTTTTATGAGAATCTTGAAAACACTATGTTCTCTCTGAGAGAGAATGTTTTTAAGAGATATGTATTTCTGTGATAATTTAATGTAAGAGAGTACTACTTTTGTGCGGCATTTTTTTCTAAGACAGAAATACTTTTCTGGGGCAGTTTGTTTGCGAGAAAAATGTGTTTGCATTTTACTTTTTTTTAGAAAAAACTTAAAAACATTAATTTCTCTCTGGGAGATAATATTGTTAAGAGATAAACACTTTTCTGCGACTGTTTAATGTAAGAAAGTTCTATCTTTGTGCGGCAGTTTTCTTTAGGAGAATAATACTTTTGCGCTGCAGTTTCACTTACCAGAGAATTATTTTTACATTTTACGTTTTTTAGGGGAAACTTAAAAACATCATTTTCTCTCCGAAAGAGAATGTTTTTAAGAGATATATATTTTCTGTGATAATCTAATGTAAGAGAGTACTGTTTTTGTGCGGCAATTTTTTCTAAGAGAGAAATACGTTTCTGCGGCAGTTTCGTTTACCACAGAAGTATGTTTACATTTTACGTTTTTTAGGGGCATCTTAAAAACATTATTAATATTATTGTTGTATTGTAAGAGATCAATAATTTCCTGCAATAATTCAATGTTAAAGACTTTCTTTAAGAGAAAAATACTCTTGTGAGGTAGTTTCATTTAAGAGAAATATTTGTACGTTTGACAGTATTCACTTAAAAACATTATTTTTTCCTCTGGAAGCGAATGATTTTAGGTATAAATATTTTTCTGGTAGTATTTTGTGCGGCAGATTTCTTTAAGAGAGAAATACTTCTGTGCGGCAGTTATTTAAGAGAGAAAGATTTTTAGTTTTTACGTTTACCGGGAGCTACTTAAAATCTTTTTTTTTCGCCCTCGGGGAGACTGGTTTAAGAAATAATTATTTTTGTGGGATAATTTAATCTAAGGAGCATTGATTTTGTGTTGGAGTATTTTTTAAGTGAGAAATATTTCTGGGCGGCAGTTTTATTTAAGCGCGAAATATTTTAACGTTTTACGTTTATCAGTAGAGTCTTATAAATCTCTATTATTTTCTAGAAAAGAATGTCCTTAAGAATTAATTATTATTGTGTCATAATTGAATGTAAGAATACTATTTTTTGCGACAGATTTCTTTAAAGAGAAATACTTCTGCGCGGCAGTTATTTAAGAGAGAAATATTTTTACTTTTTACATTTATTGGGAGATACTTAAAATCTTTTTTTCGCCCTGGGAGAGACTGTTTTAAGAGATAAATATGTTTGTGGGATAATTTAATTTAAGGAGCACTGATTTTGTGCTGTAGTATTGTTTAAGAGAGAAATACTTCTGTGCGGCAGTTTCATTTAAGAGAGAAATATTTTAACGTTTTACGTTTATAAGGCGAGTCTTATAAACCTCTATTATCTTTCTAGAAAAGAATGTTCTTAAGAATTAATTAATATTGTGTCATAATTGAATGTAAGAGTATTATTTTTTGCGTAAGATGCTTTAAGAGAGAAATACTTCTGTGTGGCAGTTATTTAAGAGAGAAATATTTTTACTTTTTACGTTTACCGGGAGACACTTAAAACTCTTTTTTTTTCGCCCTGGCGGAGACTGCTTTAAGAGATAATTATTTTTGTGGGATAATTTAATTTAAGGAGCACTGATTTTGGTTGGAGTATTCTATAAGAGAGAAATACTTCTGTGCGGCAGTTTCATTTAAGAGAGAAATATTTTAACGTTTTACGTTTATAAGGCGAGTCTTATAAACCTCTATTATTTTTCTAGAAAAGAATGTCCTTAAGAATTAATTAATATTGTGTCATAATTGAATGTAAGAGTATTATTTTTTGCGACAGATGCTTTAAGAGAGAAATACTTCTGTGTGGCATTACTTTTTACGTTTACCGGGAGACACTTAAAACTCTTTTTTTCCCTGGCGGAGACTGCTTTAAGAGATAATTATTTTTGTGGGATAATTTAATTTAAGGAGCACTGATTTTGTGTTGGAGTATTCTATAAGAGAGAAATACTTCTGTGCGGCAGTTTCATTTAAGAGAGAAATATTTTAACGTTTTACGTTTATCAGGAGAGTCTTATAAACCTCTATTTTTTTCTCTAGAAAAAAGTGTCCTTAAGAATTAATTATTATTGTCATAATTGAATGTAAGAGTACTATTTTTTGCGACAGATTTCTTTAAAGAGAAATACTTTAATAAGACAGAACTATTAAAATTTTTCTTCAAGAGAGAAATCCTTCTCTGCGGAATTTATTTGCTTTTTACGGTTTTCAGGAGAGAGTAAACAACATTTCGTTCTATCTGCATGTTTTTAAGGTATACATAATTTTGTGCGCCAATTTAATAACAGTACTATTTTTGAGCTGAAGTTTTTTCTAAGAGAGAAATACTTCTGTGCTGTAATTTTATTTAAGAGAGTATCGTGTTTGTGTGTATGGTTGTAAATGTTTTGCACAAGAAATAAATGTTGGAAAACACCTTTTTTAAAAGAGATAAATTTTGTCCGAAAATGTTATTCTCTGTAATAACCAGTCGTTTAATGCACATACTATTAGGACATACGGAACAGAAGAAAGAAAATTAGAAGAAACATGGCCAACTTAAAATCACGGTGTGAGTAATAACGAGTATATTTATTATACCAAACAAACAACAAACAGATAAACAAAAATGAGTAAGGAACTTACTTAGTTACGTTTACGCAACCGATATGTATCATCTTTCCTCCGTAAATATTATTTAGTATGAATCATTCTTTCGGTACATACTGACGTACACAGGTAACTTACAATTTTAAAATCTGTATGAATCAGTGCTTAGAAAACACCTATAATTTAGTGACTAAATAATTGTTAATGCTAATTTCCCTGTTTTTAGATGTTAGATGACTGACAACATTGCTTGAGGATATCATAAAATGACGCTAACAAATTGAAAGATGAATAATAGGTAGCTATTCTAATTAATTAGCGATTGTTAAACACGCTAATGCCGTGTCTGAGACGTTTTTTGTAAGTCGTCAGGTTACCGATAAAATCTCGAGTAAATTAGTCTTCTGGCTGGGCTGTCAAGGCCAAGAGTAGTCGGATCAATTATCTAAGCTGGTAATGGCGATCTCCACAGCGCGAAAACAATAAGGGAGGTGTAATTAATTACTGGGTTAATATGATGATCGAAATTATGTAAGAGTAAACAGTCCTTGCCGTGTGTGGGGCACAAGAAGGGAGACAAAAGCACGCTCAAGGCGTGCTTTCAAGACTAATCGGTGCACACATTATAGATGCGAAGACTAATTATAGGCAGCTCGTTAATATTCCTTGTCAGTAGTCTTTGATCTGCGTTCTTGGAACCTCCAACCCTAGCCACCTTCACCTGCTTAATTATCAAACATCTTTGCGAGGATAGGAAGCTGGAACTATCTACTTCTTCCGCAATTATATGGAGGTAGATTGAGCTTCATGCAACTTTTAGAAAATGCTGCTCGCTTGCTGCAAATGTGTGGCGCTGCAATATACTTGAAACTGCTTTGATCACCACATCATATAGTTGCAAATGTAAGACTAAAAGCTGCAATGAAGTTTCTTTACAATGTGGAACATTACTGACTGGCGGAAGTTTAAATCGATTTTGTACACAAAGGGAAGTAGCAAAAAAAGTCCCTTGAAAGGACTGGAAAGTTAAGGATTTATATATATATGTTTATTTTCTTAACAGCTATCGTCGATTTGAACAATTTCAAAAAATATTCGTCATGAGGATAACTATACCTAAAAACTGATAACATATTACTTCTGACTTAATCGTAAATCACACGATTCTTAAATTTTTAAGGAGACTAATTTGAAACTTATCTCAACAGCCATAATTTTAACACTAGACAAGATCAAGATAAGTTAAAATCGATTACTGACCGTTGAGAAATGCCAAATAGGAAATGAATAATTTGCAGACAATAGGGGTGGGGTTTCAGCAAGAATTCTTCTCGTTCTCTTCCTATTCTTCTCCAATTGCTTCTAACAGTTGCCGCAAATTAGGGGTGCATTCTATTGTAATGGAATGCAACATCTAATAACCTTAGTGCAGTGTAGTTTCTTTTACGAGCACTTAATTACATTTAAATATTATGCATACCAAGGGGAAACTCACTTTAAGAATATATATATATGTTAGCATAAAGTCAATAACAAAAGATTTCGCTCTGATTCTTGGAATTATGAAGTCCAAGGAACGTATTACATTACATCATAAATTACGCCCATAAATGGTCTGCGAGACGCCTTGCCCGAAATATAAAGTGTTTGTTGATATTTTAGTAAAAGAATATTATTCAGAATGTAGTTCTTGCGGCGTGCGGGCAAGGGTCTCCGAGGCTGGTTTTAATGCCAGTGCAGAGCGTTTTTACCTTTGTATTTTATTAATTACAAATTGTGTATTGCGTTTACACCGTGTGTTTCATTAACTGTTGACATATATATATATATACACTAAATTACATCATGTTAACAATGACCATGTAATTACCTCGAACGCATTCAGGTTTATGGAGACTATTGTGGGAACTGCCCCGTCTACATTAAAACTACGTTGACATTTCTCGGACTACAACGTTACTATCATAAAACAACCTGAACTACCTGTAACTATATCTCAGCATTACCCAGACGACCAGGGAACTACCCAGGCTACGAAGTATGTACCTTACCCCTCGGGATTAGTTGTGGAGTACCCAACCTAGCTCATAACTAGCCAGGATTGCTGAACTACTCTACATCTACTACGATTATTGCGTTACTACTCACACACGTAATACTACCATAGCGCTGCTTCAAAACTGTCTACACTACACGTAACTAACTCGAACTAACCTAGACTTACGCGGGCTACTCCAGAACTATGCAAACTACCTTGTAAATATCTAGCGAACCCAGAAACTACTACAGGACTACATCCAAACTACTCAGACTATTTCTAACTAATAATTACACCAAAATTTCCAAACTATACTGGACCTGTTCGGATTATTCGACCTATCACAGGACTACTACGGAGCTACCTCAAAACTATCCAGTAGTGTCTGGAAAGTACTCCAGCTTCACACCCACCACCGAATATCTTAATTCCCTTGAAAATACATAGGAACGACAGTAACTACCCTAGAAGTACTTTAAATCTAAAAAGTAAAACTACATCTAAATTATTGATTACTTCAAATTGCACAGATAACACTCGAAAACCCCCAAAAAGACCTTGGAATCGGTCAAACTACTGAACTACTTCTGGACACCTCAGGATTGCCTAAATAAGTAGTACCCTCATACTCAAAACTACTAACACTACCTGTAACTACTTCGAAACTATCCCAGAGTTATGCAAACTATCCAGTCTACATCGAAATTCGGGCTAAATGCTGATTTCAGTACGTAACTGGTAAAAACGAATTACCGTTAAATTGGTTTTTAGTAATTCTCCACTGTTAACTAACTTTTGTAATTATTCAACGTCAGTCATAAAACGCAATAAGTAAAGCTTTTGCCGCTAGAGGTGATAAATGTTATACTTCGAAAACGCAATCGCTTGCATGGTAGAAGTAGAAGCTACTTCTACCATGATCGCCTGTATAAAAGCCCTACCAAAATATGTGTATAATCCACGTGCTTGTAGAAATGATGTCTTATGTCATATATTACGAATTTGGAGATATAAATATATTAAATGCAATCGTTCTAATCGCTGACTGACCTATTATTTATTTAGTTAGTGTAGTCATTTAATCCGGAGAGCAGGGTCCATAAACGTAGCAAACAATAGTAAAGATTAGTTAATAATAATAATAAGGCCACTAGAATTAGTGAAGGTTATTCCTAGTAAAGTTGTCAGTAATTTGTAAAAGCTACTGAAAAAAATTATGACAGATTTATGTAGGAAGGCAATTTCTATCTATCTATCTATCGATGTATTGCAGAATGGACGTTAAAACTACCACCATAAGTATTTATCCTTTAAAAACAGTATTAAATTCCTAAAAAGTTAAAGTTCACGTAACAGCAATTTGTCGCACTTAATTCGGAAAATGATTTAAAAATCATTTCATCCATTACAATGCACTTTGCGCCCCCTGAAAAAATACATTTGTATGACATTTTTCGCAATATATTACAGTACGTTGTGTTAAAACCACCCCCTTTCTGCAATTGAATATGCTCTTTTCACATCCTAAAAACTGAAAATGTGTATAACTATTTCTCTTCGCACCCTGCTAAAGAACATTGTGGTAAATCTGCCACTACCTAAAAAATGTAAATTAGATGTTTCATTAAATACCGATGAAAGGCATGTAACAAGATAAAAATACAAGATGTTCTACTAAAAAATATACTAGTGAACATCTAGACGAATGCACAGGAAAGAAAAGCGAGTTATCTCGATAACGAAACGTTTCTTTGTTGTAAGTATTTCTAATACAGCGCACACTTAGTGATTATTTTTTTAAAGAATCTACCAAACAACGCGTGGGCCGCGAGCAGGTTTTACATACGTACTAGTTTATTAAGAAACGAATACCTTGACATTAGGCAACACAAAATACATAACTCCCTCTTTTTTTTACGTGGTATATATTACAATCAAATTTAATTTTTTACTTCATGCATCGACATAAAGATGGTGGAATTAAAAGTAGTTTTGTAAAAGTAGTAGATGAGAAAAGGAAAGCATTTTCAGAGGAGTACATTTCGCCCTTTTGAGTCTTCTCTTATTAAAGCTAGTTTTCAAGAACTTACAATTTCTCGTTGCAATTGAATGCGCTACTTTTACAAGCTTTGCTTACAAGCTCGTCCCACTGAAACACTTCGTTTTGAGGTGTAATTATAAACCAATCTCTTTAGTCGCCGGATAAGCACTCTAATAACACAACCCTGTGGCCTGAAAATTATATTAATATTATCATTTCTTCATGACACTTTATGTTATGGGATATTTTGGAGTTTATTAATTAAATTAAAACAATCACTTGAATAACAAAGATTAAAAAAAACAAATTTTACCTTCTAACAGATATTACTCACACGGTAGCATTAGCTATCGAAGGAAAAGGTTTGCTGGGAACTAAAAACATGTGAATAAGTTAGAATATATTTGGCTCTTACGAAGTATCCTTTAATTTAGATTTCAGACCTTTTGCTGTAATTTGTCAGGCAACAGTTAGGTTCGACAGATAATCAATTCCCATGGTGACCAACTGGCATTCCAAGCCGGTCAAGGTTGTTTGACGAAGAACATGACGAAAAATGTTTTGTGTTTAAAAACTTTTAAAATTGAAAAAATGTCATTAGAGTGGCCAAAACGTCATAATATCTTAATCAATATCAAATAACCTAACAATTGTCATTTTTAATACAAACTAAAAACTCGCTTGACCAACGCTCGCTATTCTTCTCTGTAATGTAGGGTGTTATTCAAACATCGGTCCAAAGTTCTACAGTGTGTTGGGAGGACTTAAAGAAGTTGCTAGAAACGTATCTCTGGAAATGCTTTGTTACGGAGTTACGTAAGTCGGTAAATTGGGAGGTCTTATTTAATCAGTGCCGGATTTAAGGGGGGGCAGGCTGGGCAGCTGCCCGGGGCCCCCACAAAAAAGAGGGCCCCCACACATATAAGAATAATCCGCACATTAAGAGAATTATATTTTTATTTTATGCATTATGCAAAGCAAACACATTTGTATATTACAATTATAATTAAAACTTATTACGAAGGCACTACGCGCTACGCCACTGATTACTACTTCAGTGATAACGGTCATGCATGTCGGGTCGTGTAGGCGTAGAAGAACGAACTTGAACGAGTTCAGCGAATCAGCCAGTCAACGGCGAATGTTTCAAATCGCTAGGTAGGTACAGACCGAGAACCGAGACCATAGGTTTAAAGCTTCCAGCAATAAACTGTGCCGAGACCGAGTAAAAATTATTCGTCCATCACCAATACGCGAGACGCGAGCTCATAGCTAACCCAAACTAATAAGAAAACAAGTGAATTAAGTGTAATTCTGCAAATTTAGTAGCCTGTAGGTAGGTTTTATTTTATTTTTCTAATAGGGTTAAATTTACCAGGGGTCCCCCGACCACACACACGTTTTTTTTAAATTTTTTTGTATGAAATGTTCCACTCTTACTAAATTATTTACTAAAGTACTTAAGACATTAGCCGAACTTTTTTT